>LNAC01000091.1:7113667-7140640 GCA_002007465.1 Ailurus styani
AAGGCCTCTTCTGGGTGACATTCAAGCAGGAAACCAAATTAAGGAAGGAGCCAGCCATGGACAGGAAAGGCTAGATTACCTGATCTAGTGCTTGAGCCCACTATCTAGGGCTTGAGCCCACTACACTTCCTTGCGGACTAGAAAGAAGGGCCAGTGTGGCTGGGGTGGGGTGGGCAAGGGAGAGAACGGAGCTACGTAATGCCAGAAAGGGGCAGCACCAACCCCGCAGAGCAGTGGTCCTCATCCCTGATACACCGGAGCTCGGCCCAGCTGGTACTTGTGAGAGATGGGTGGGCTGAGAGCCCGGTAGGCCAGGGCAGGGCACATCCTTGTCAGTTTTTGCTTGTTTGTTTTACTGCAGATTTCCCAGAGTCCTTAACAAGCTAATGTGCATTGTGATTGTCCAAGGTGGGGGGGGGGTGTGTAAAGAACTAAGCGTTTCTCAAACTTACTTACACAGGGAACCACTTCCAGAAAGAGCAGGTGGGGCTGGGGTTCCATGGAACCCACTTTGGGAATCTCTGGGCCAATCCCTAGAGCAATGTCAGTGAGAGAAACGACTCGAACGAGGCTGGAAAGGAAGACTACCATGAAAGGCACACTTAAAAATTGCCTTAAAAAATGACTTTGTCCTGCACCTCTAGAGTCTTCCAGGCTTTGCTGGGCTCTATTTTATTTTTAGTGTGTCTATTTATAGAGATTTTAATCATAGAAAAGGGATATTATCGGTCTCATCAATGCCTCAGTTTCCCAGTTAATCATATCTCTGGGAGAGCCACCTCATTCTGTTTAATGCCTCATGACCATGAGCTGTAATTTATTTACTCCTGTCCCCACCTACCACCTCTCTGGTCACCAGGATTTTTTGCTTTTACACACAACAGTGAAATAAGCCTCCCCAAACATGCACCACAGTGAACTTTGGCAAATTCCTCCATGGGGCCATTTTAGCAGTGGATTACTGGGTTAAAGAGTAAATCCGTCGCTTACTTTGATAGCCACTGCCAAATTTTCTTCCAGAGGGAACTGAAATGACAGGCAGGGTTTGCTTGAAGACACTCTAGCCTCCTCCACACAAGATGGCGGCGGGAGAGAGAAGGGACAAGCGCGACAGCATGTGGACTGGGTGATGGACATACGGTCATTGGATTTTAGGTTTTGGTTTATTTTTTAAGCATTTTATTGATTTATTTATTTGACAGAGAGAGAATGAGCACATGATCAGGGGGAGCAGCAGAGGGAGAGGGAGAAGCAGGCCCCCTGCTGAGCAGGGAGCCGATGCCAGACTTGATTCCAGGACCCTGAGATCGTGACCTGAGCCAAAAGCAGATACTTAACCTACTGAGCCACCCAGGCACCCCACAGTCGTTGGTTTTGCTCTTCTCCCTACTTTTGTGTATATTTCAAATTTTCCACAGTACCAAAAAAAAGTCTCCTTGTGAAAGTTCTACAAATTCTCACTCCCACCAGGCATGTCGAGAGCATTTCCCCACATGTCCACCAGCAATGGGTCTCATCAAGGTTCGAAGCTTTGTCTGTTGCTGTTGTTTTTCCAATTTGTCTTTTTGATGGTTGAAGTCTTCTCTTGCTCCAGTTTCCATGTCTTTTTTTTTTAAGATTTTATTTATTTATTTGAGAGAGAGAGAGAGAGCTCGAAATGGACAAAGGCCAGAGGGAGAAGCAGACTTCCCACTGAGCAGGGGCTTGATCAGGGCTCAATCCCAGGACATCAGGACCATGACCTGAGCGGAAAGCAGACGCTTAACCCACTGAGCCACCCAGGCATCCCTGTCCCTATTCTTTACTTATTTTTTCTGTGGGGTTTTTTCCTTCCCGACTTGGGTGAGCTTTTCACAAATGTGGGAATGAGGCCTTAGGCACGTGGGTTGCAAGTGGGCTTTCCCAGTTGGCAGGTAGTCTTCCAACATTATCGACAGGGTCTTTTTCCAAGCAGATGATTTCCCTCAGATCACATTCAATCATTGTTTCTTGGATGCATCTAGGCATCCCGTAGTTCAAAGAAGGGGCTCACTTTGGGGGCAGTGTGAGAGCTGGAAGGGGGCGAGGACCAGCCCTGGGGCTGAAGCGATGGCCCCGGGAGAGAGACAGTAAGCGTAAGGACAGGACACAGTGGCCAACAGGGAGACAGACTTGAGCGGGAGAGGCATCAGGATGACTCCACACTTTCTGGGTTATGCAGGTGGGAGGGTAATGATGCCACTGACTGAGAGAGTCAGGCAGAGGGAAAAGCAAGGTTCAGAGGAAAAAAATCAATCCACTGCTCTCTAAGCATTTGCTACCCCATGTGGTCACACCTATTTGCCTGTCTCCTCCTCTAGACACAGGCAGGGACCCTCCCCTACCTCCTTCTTCTCTCTGTCTCCAGAAATGGAAACAGCACGTGGTGCTCGATAACCATACACATTAATGGATGAATGAATGACCTGAGTGGGAGGTGCGTCTGCGTGAGTGGAGACGTCAGGAAGTGAAAGGAGGTATTCACGACTCAAGGGACTTCCTCTCCTATCATGCCCCGCCCCCCCAGGGAGTTGATGGGGTTGGCCACACCTCACCTGAGCCAGCCACACCTGGCTGTGCCCACCAGCCTGTGTCAAAAGACAAGGGGCTGCATCTGGTCCTGAGGACTCTAGAATTCACTGGCTCCTTGGATACCACTGACTGAGAGACCTCGCTGGACACCAGGCCAGGAAATCCTCCACCTGGAGGTGAACCAGGGAAGCAGGAAACCAGTGAGATCACCAGGGAGACTGCAGAGGCAGAGCCCTAGGGCTAGAACCTTTGGAGAACCTTCTAGAAAGACTGGCTGGCCTCGACAGACCAAAGTGACCCAGGGGAAGACCTCCAGGGAGGATTAGGTGGGCCAGTCACACTACTGGGGCTGGTTTCAAGCCCACCACCGGGAGATACTGGTCAGGGAATGGAGAAACAATGCCTGACCAGGGAGCAGGGGGAGGAGAAAGGGGCCACTGTGGGGATCCCACCTCATGAGGCCGTCTCTTCTCACCCCTACGTTTGGTTGCTGCCAAAGGAGAAGCCGGAATGCTTCCATCAGGACTCCAGGCCTGGGGCTTTCCAAGAACCATCCCCGATTAAACTCCAACTCCAGAAAGCACCTGCTGGAGCCTCAAACCTGTACCGGGAGCGCCCTCTGCTGGCCTCCCTGGGTCGCGCTCCTCTGCCCTGCGGTCCTGGGAGGTGCGGCCCCGGAGACATCCTCCACCTGCGCTTCACACCCGCCCCTACTCAGCATCTTCAACTCCTCCCTTTCCAGTCCCCTGACCCCCATAGCACCAGGGGCCCAGGCTGGGCCACTGTGTCCATCCCTCTAGACCAATGGACACGAAGTTCCTTTCTAAAGCTGACCTGCACATTGCGTCCTGCCCCTCCCTCCATTCTCTATCTCAAAAAACTTCCCTGCATCCGGCCCAAAGCCCTCCTCTCCACCCCCAGCTCAGGACCTTCTATTAAACCACTTACCCAACGTCCACATTCCTACCCGGCCTCCCCCAGCCCCGAGTGGGAGGTTCTCTAGGCCGTGCTCCTCTCGGTGGGGACCACCCGCTTCCTGCAGCCAGCTCCCTAGGGACAGCTGCTGCCATTGGCTGGCATACCTCACTCAGAGCGTGGCGCCCACGCCGTTCACAGTGCGTCTATATGCAAAACGTTGTGAGTGCCCGGTGTGCTCATCCGTGTCCAGGCGCGCCCTATGCGTGTGGCACAGTGAGTGGGGCCCCCCCTCTGTGGGGTATTCGCAGGGGACCTGGGCGGGGCTGCTCCCGGGGCTGCGGCTCGTTCCGAGAGGGAAGAAGCTGGCGTCCCGCGCCCCCAGAGGGCAGCACTGAGCCGCTCTGGCCTCGCCGCGGACTCGATCTGGAGGAGTCCCGCCGCACTGGCCCGGGAGCCCTAAGGACTGGGGAGCCCAGAATGGCTTCGGATCTACAAAGAAAGCAAGGAAAGACTGCTGGGCGAAGGGGTGGCATGGGACGGGGCACTAGGCAACGTTTCCAAACTTGAGTGGTGGGTTCATAGGCGTTTGTTGTACCTTAATTCTTAAACCCTACTCGTATTTTGTAGATAGTATTTTGAATCTATTCGGAAGTACTTTTTTTAAAAATAAAGAATCGTCTCCTGGCTTTCTCTAGGATGGAAGAAAGACCCCTCCTCTGAGTAAATAAAGCCCCGGGGGGGCAAACCGAGCCTTCCAGCTCCCTGGGGCTCCCCAGATCTCTTGCGATGTCTGAGTTTCCCTGGGGTTGACCATGGCTTTGAGGGAGAGGAGAACCAAGCTTCTCCTCCTGCCCAGGGTCTCCCACCAACCTCCCTCCAGGATAAGTATTTACACACAGCTCACGTACACATTCACACACTCATCAGACTCACACACTCACAGCTGACACACACGTGGTCACATGCTCACAGACTGGCATATCCACTCAGACTCAGACTCTTCCACACTCACACACATTCACACTCGTACATTTACACACAGCTCACACATATTCACTTTCCTTCTCACACAAATCGCACTCCCAAACTCACACTTACACCCAGACTCCCACATTCACACACTTACCCACAGCTTTAATGTAATCACACTCACATACACTCATAGACTCACACGTTCACCATCACAGACATGCACATACACACACATAGATTCATACACACTTAGCTACACACTTACAGACTCTCACGCTCACACTTCCAGTCAGCTCACACACACATCACACAGACACATGCGTTCCCACTCATAGACACACATACACACACACACTCACTCATATCCACACTCACACATCCAGACAGCCTTATGCACTCACATTCACAGACTCCCACACTCACATTGTCACACACTCATGGACACACCTGTGCCCTTTCATGCTTGGGTACACTCACAGAGCCTCTCACTGCTTTGTTTTACACACCCTTTCACACACTCACACAAAGCAGTCAGTTGCCACTCAACTCAGGCCCATTCACCTTGACTCATCCCAGGCAGAGAGAAGGAGCTTGGACCCTCTTTGCTCTAAAGAGAGATTTCTGGGATCTTCCCAGGAGACCCAGTCCCAAGGTAGAGAGATGTTCCTCCTCAAACTGAAGGAAGTAGTTCATGTGACA
Organism: Ailurus styani; assembly: GCA_002007465.1. Classification (NCBI taxonomy): domain Eukaryota; kingdom Metazoa; phylum Chordata; class Mammalia; order Carnivora; family Ailuridae; genus Ailurus; species Ailurus styani. The sequence goes on from LNAC01000091.1 coordinate 7,118,807, forward strand.
GCCCTTTGTGAGTCCACACGCCTCAGAGGGAGTCCCCAGACTTCCTGCACCCATTCATTAGTTCAGTCTCTCACTCCCTGACCTACATGAGGGAAGCCCTGGGGACATGACAGGGGACACACCATGGGCCCTGGTCTTGGGGAATTCCATCTCCAGGGATCCTGGGCCTCATGAGTGGACTGAGCAAGGGCATCATGGAGGCTGAGCAGGTTGAGCTGTGGAAACACCTGGAGGGGCTGCTGTCACAGCTCCAGGGGCAGGACAGCTGGAGAAGGCGTCTGAGCAGGACCTGTACTCAGGGGGTCCCAGGTAGACACTGGCCTCCCAGGAAGGGGCCTGGCACCATCGGGAAAAAGTGAGACACTCCGGACAAGGAGAGTTAGCCAGGGAGGCAGAGACAGGGGCTGGGCCTGGAGAGGCTGGCAGGGGCCCATGTATGGAAGGCCCTGGGTGCCATGAGGAGGAGCGTGGCCTTCCTTGTCAAGGCCACAGGGAGCCCTGACCTGGTGTGCAGAACAGGAGAGACGAAGTGCTCTGCAGAGGCTGACATGTGTGTCCAGAAGTTCCAGGACAGCCAGGTGCCCTCAGCCCCCATCCCAGAAATAGCCCTGGCCCCCAAACCACGTCCACTGGTCCATGGGATCCCCACAGATGCTTCCCTAACTTGTGGGTGACAGAGGGTCTGTCTGTACCAAGGGTCAGAAACAAACACACAGCACCAAGAACCTGACACAATCTTCAGGAAAAGTCACCAGTTTCTCCCAAACAGCCTGCCCCAGCCCAGCCGCTGGCTCTACCCCAGCCAGAAGTGAGGGGGGGCTGGCGCACCCCACAGAGGGGAGCGGGGGCTGGGGGGCCTGGCAGAGCGGAGCAGGGGACAGCTCAGGGAGGGCGCCGTGGTGATTCCCCAGCCAGGACCCATTCCTGGATGAGCAAGGGTGGGGCTGCTCCAGTCCCCACGTTCCAGCGGCTGCCACACCCTTCCAGCCTGTTCTCACCTGTTCCCACGACTTCCCAGGCTGCCCTGCGCCGCCTCCCAGCGCCAACTCCCAGAATCCTTCAGGACTCAGGATCCAACTACAGGGACTCTGGTGCAAATGTCCAGGAGCCCACTTCTACTGGGACAACTGCCCCCCCTACACATACACACCCACGTGCACACACACACACACACACACACACAGAATTGTCTCCAGCCTCAGGACACAGATGGGGCTTTCAGGGAGCTGAGGCACGCTTTCCTCTGCAAACAGCACCACGTCCAAGTCCTGCCCTCTTGCTACAAGGCCCAGGACAGAGGAGGACAGATGGCAGCCAAAGTCCCTACACGGTCCCTGAGAACAAGATGATCCCACAGAGCCAGCTCAGGGGCTCAGCCAAAGGAAGGCTAGGGACAGGGGTGCCAAGGGGTCCCTGCCCCAGACACATCCCAGGCCAGTCCTGCCCACTACCGCTCAGCAATCAGCTAACTGGAGCCACAGCCGCAACTACTCTACTTCCCCTCCCCCAACCCAGGTCCCCCCGCTGCCCAGAGCTCAACCTGCTGCCCTTCACAGGTGCAGGCGTGACATCTCAGCTCATCCCCGGGCCTCTCCTCCCACAGCCCTGGTCTCATCCTTCCTGACTTTGCGTGCAGGACAGAATTCCCACGCCCCCCTACCCGGGCCCAGGGCCAGGGCCCGTTTGTTCCCACCGAAGCCTGGGAAGTAATTTCTGCAGCTGGGTGCCCGCCCAAGGAAGAGCCAGGCCCTGCCCGCTGCAGGGACCTGACCGAGGAGACCAGCCCAGGTCCCACAGGCCGAGCTCAAAACTGCTGAGGGCTGCAGAACAAGGTGACAGACAGGCAAGGGGGGCCCCTCAGGCATTCACTGGAGTGACTGAAATGCTGTCTTCACAGCGGACTTCAGAGGAAGAGGGGGAACAGTGGGCAGAGTCCCCAAATCCCAGACTTGAAGTTACCCCCCTGCACCCCCATCAGAAGCCCGGCCTGACCTGCAGAGGCTAATGGGGAAGCTGCAGAGCTGGGCTGGGCTGGGCTGGGCTGGGCTGAGCTGGGGGGCGGGGGGGGGCCTCTGGTGGGAAAGAAGTGGGATCCCAGCAGAGCCCATTTCAGGTCCCAAAGTACTTCCTCGGTCTCAAGGTCACATTCCGCCCACCAAGAGCCCATGGGTCTTGTCTCCCTTTTACAGGAGAGGAAAGGCAGGCCCAGAGAGCCGAAGAGGATTGTGGGCAGAATTTCACCGCAGCTGAGTGGGGGGACTGACCTTGGTGGAGCCCCGCATGGCCCCCTCCCAGCCCCAGGTGCCAATGCAGGTGCCCAGTGGGAGTGCAGAGGAAGCAGGGCCCCTGCGGGCACGGGACCCCGCTCCGAGCCTCTGCCCCAGGCCCCCACCGGGCACCCGGAGCTCCAAGCTGGTGAGGACAAAGGCCTCGGGGACAACAAAGAGAAAGTGAGCCCCCCACCCCAGCTCTCAGAGGAGCGACCAGCAAGACCAAGGCCCAAACCGAAAATGGTCTTAAGCCATAGCCTCCAACTCCAAGTACAGAGGCGAAAGGAGGGTATGAGTTGGGGGACCCCAGTAGGCAGGCCACTGTGGGCTCTGGGCTTCCGCCGTCGGCCCTGCCAGCCTGCACCCCGCCCAGCAAGGACATGCAAGGCAAGCAGTTCCCACACCCCATTCCGAGTGGGGGCCAGACGTGTTCCTTACAAGGCTGTGGAGCTGAAGCTGAGCCGGCTCAGGCAGGCGGGGGCCCCGGGGCGGGGCCCAGAACACCTGGCTTGGCCAAACCCGGACGCACCCCGCTTGCGAGGAATGTGGACGCCGCCCGGGCTGGCCCTGGGAGAGGAGCCACCCCCGGCTCCCGCCCGGCCCTGACTCAGCCTGGGTGGGCCGGGAAGCTGCAGCTTCAGCAGGTCCTGGGTCTCTCCCACCCCGCCCTCCCCACCGGCCCCCTGGGGGCTGAGAGAGGGGCCAGGAGCCTGACAGCACCCACCCGGCCTCAGGGTGGGGGGGAACGGCAGGGACTCTGTCACACTCGCCGCTCTGCGCAGCCCAGAGGCCTACCCATTTCAGACTCCCCCGGATGGCAGGAAAGCTGGGGGCTCTAAACTCAGTGGTCTGCTCCCGAGTGACTCCAGCGTGAGACCTGTCATTGTTCTGAGCCTCAGTTTCCTCTTCTGTGAAAGGGGCCAGGGCGGAGGTGGTGGGGGAGCTACGGCTGAACCTCGGAGCATCTGAGGAGCAGTGGCAAATGAACTGTAGCTAAACCGGGCCTGGGGACTAGGGGGAGGGTCCCCCAGCTCCGGGAGGGTGCTTCCACTCCAGGAGGAAAAGCAGAAAGACCCCGGGATTCCACCTCCCCCCAAGTCACAGAAGCATCTGCCAAGTCCCCAGGGAGTGATTGGGCCGGTGCTCCCTGCAGAGCTGAGTGAGTCCACCCGTCCTCTGACCCTGTCAACGTGGATATGCCCAGCTTCCCAGGACAGGGGCTGGGTCCCTCCCTCAGCTAGGAGATTCCCCAACAGCTGCAGCCACATTTCTCCCTCAGACAGGGGATCCCCCGGGACGGAGACTCTGACTGCCTCTCACTATCTCCTCACATTCCCTGACCTGGACCACGAAGACCAACGGCGAGTGAAGGCCAGAAAAACTGTTCTTCCCTTCCCAACGCCAACCCCACTTCCCTAGGCCCTGACATTCCTCTGCTCAACCACCCAGCCAGCCCCCAAACACTACCGACCTACCTCAGACTGCCCCCTCTGCCTCTACCTGGGGGCCAGCCAACCTCCCATCCTTCCCACACCGGGGAGGAGGTCTGTGGTCCCCCACCGGGACAGAGGGACTCTGGCAGGCAGGCCGTCCCTCCCCTGATCCCTTCCCACCACCCTGCTGGCCCAGGAGGCCTTTCTTCCTCAGACCTACACTTGTCTCCCATGATTCAGGCACAGTCCCTGACCCTTCTCCTCCTAAGGCCTGCGAAGTTCAGGGCCAGCAGCGGGGCTGGGGTTGGGGGCCACACAGTCAAGGGCTGCTGCAGCAAGAGTCCTGGCGGGCCTGAGCTAGGGAAGGGCAGGGACGGGTCTCCGGCTGCCTCCTGCCTACCGCCCCTCCCCCTCCCCCCAGCCAGGCTTCCAGCCGGTGTGCAGGCCCAGGTTGGGGTGTGGCGTTGGCAGGACACCCCGTCTCTAGTGTTGGGTGTTGTGCCTCGGTTACCAGGGAGGGCGGCTGGCTCCCTGCCGTGTTTGGGCCCCAGGCTGAATGTGTGGGTGGGGAGGGAAGGCGGAGGATTTGGGGTGTGGAGCCCTCACTTTCCGCTCCCGGGCCTGCGGGAAGGGAGGGCCCGCTGAGACTCGCAGCTTGCCGGGCAGACTCAGACTTGCTCCCGGCCCACCTCTCTGCTGGCTCTGGGACAGCCAGGCCAGGTAAAGCACGCTGGGGGGAGGGCAGACTCCTCTGCCGCTTCTATCTGGGGCTGGGGGGCTGGAGCCCCAACAAGGCAGGCACTGCAAGGTCCTGACCCCCAGGACTGACCACACCACAGCCTGGCTCAGGCAACCCAAGAGAGGGTCCCAGGACCAGGTCAAGTGACTCGGACTTCAGTTTCCCCATCTGGAAAGTGTCAGGAGCTAGCCCCGATAGTCCCTGAGGGGCCCCCCTAGTTCTGCTCTCCCTTCATGAGCTGAGAGATTGGGGAGTCAGGCTATGGGCTGTGAATTGTGGCCAGCTGGGAGCCCTCGAGCCTGTGGGCTCCTCCCACCTCTTTGCAGGCCCACTACCCAGCCCGGGGTGGGGTGGGGGGGTCACCCATGAGTGCCAAGGGGTGGCTGAGCGCAGGAGCCCAGGGCTGTGGCTGGTGTTAGAAGGAGGGGGTCCCCCTTTTCTGCTGTCCCTGAGGGGAGGGACTACCCTTGCTCCCTCTCCCAGGAATGGCCAAGCAACAGCTGAAAGAATCAGGGCCTGACCCCTGGTGACTTCTCACCAGCTCCCTGTCACGGCCTCCGTCCCCTGCCTGTGTGCCTGGCTCTCTGCTGGAGGCTGGGGGGAGGCGGGACCAAGGCCCCATCCCGTGTCAGGGGCACAGCCTGTGCAGGAGGCCGCAGACAGCACCAGGGCAGGCCCCAAGCGCAGAGCAGGTTTCCATGGGGGCGGAGAAGCTGAGTGTTGGGGCCGGGGGGGTTGCCAGGGGAAGAAGGGGAAGGGACTCGATCACGTGCACGGGTCATGCAACAAAGGACACAATGAGGGTGAGCATTTGGGGGTGGGAGGCCTGGAGGTGAGGCCAAGACAGGCAAGGAGCTAGTCTTTAAGGGCCTTACAGCCAGGATGAACCCCCAGAAATAGGGGTCCTCACAGGGGAAGGGGAAAAACATGGCCTGGGTGGGAGAAAGCCATCACCACACGAGCAGACACTGTCCCTTGGCCCCGACGGAGGCTCCGGACGCCCCCACCCACCCACCCCTGGAAATCCCAAGACCTAGGTCTCTGCTTTGGATAAACACATGTGCTCATAATGCCAATCCAATCCAGACCTGCCTCCAAAGCCTTGAGTTGGGAAAACAAAAGAGAAAAGAGGCCGGTCCGCACAAGTGTCGGGGCTAGGCCGCTGGGCCTGGGGAGGGGCATGCCTGCGACTACCAGAGCTGGGAGCTGAGGGTCCTGGGCAGGAACAGCCCCCAGCCCTCGTGTCCACGGTGAGAAGAGCGGTGCCCCCAGGGGGAATGAGGCCCCCTCGTAAGGAGCTGTCCCAGTGTATGCCTGCAAATATGGGGATCCCAAAATGGCCAGATCTCGTCTGGAAGAGAAGCTCAGGAAGCTGGGAAGCTGGGACCCCGGATTTGATTGGGAAGCCTCTCAACCTTTAAAATTGAGAAACTGATTCCAAAATAACACCTACGCAGGCCAAACAGAACGTGGTAGTTGGAAAGCCTCAGAGCTTGTGGGGGGCCTAAGCATAACTGTCCCTGTGACAAAAGGGTAAGCTGAGGCCCAGAGGGGGAACAGGCCTGTAGACAGGATCGAGTCAGACCAAACTTGGCCCCCTGACCCTCCTATGCTCCCACCAGCTCCCAGGGAACGCCCAGAACAGCACCACCCCCTCACCTGCCCGCACCAATACAGACCGCAGCCCAGCTGGAGGAGAAGGGCCGTATGGCCCCTCACTGACCATCCCCCTCCCCACCGACAGGCCTTTGCTCCCCACACTGATGGGTCCCAAGTTCTCCCTTACCCTCCAACCTGTCTAACCTCACGGCAGCCAGAATTCCTCTCCCACTCTACAGAAAAGAGAAACTGAGGCCAGAAGGCCAGGCCATTGCCCAAAGTCCTTCTATGACAAGTTCTAGAAGGTGGGGAGGAGGCTCTGGGCCTGCTTGCAGGTCCCTGTAATTCAGACAGCAGCAGGGAGGACCCAGCTTGCAAGGCAGGGAGGGCAGGGGTGAGTCAGGCGCAGGGCTCGGCAGGTTCAGAGCAGCCCCAGCACAAGGCCAAGGCCAGAGAAGCCAGGCCTCAGCCTCCGCCTCCCTGGGTCTGAAGGGGAGGCTCATCAGGGGCCCAGGTGGCCACGGGGTCAGGATGAACACAAACTGTGTAAAAAGGAGTATCAGAGAGAGGCCAGGATGCTGAGGACCCGGAAATGTGAGCAGCCCCCACACCCGGGCCCACCCAGGGACCCCTGAGTCCCACCCCTCTCTCCTCTAGCACGTTTTGCTGTCCCATCCCTTAGCCCACTTCTTGCCCTAGGCCACAGCTAAGTGTTTTAATGCCAGCCTTTGGGGGCGGGGGGAGGACATGTAGTAGGAGAAGCACCCCCTTCTAGGTTGGTTGGGGCCCCAGAGACCCTGGCCACTGAGAGCTGTTCAGGAGTCACCCATGTTTTGAGCTCTGTGGCCATCCCACACCAGGAGACACAGGACGAACAGGACCTGGGCCTTCTGGGAGTTCACAGCCCCGTGGGAGAGGACAAGTCAGGAGCAGCTGGGGCCTTCAGAGCTTCAGAGGGTGGGCAGGAGGGAGGGAAGCAGCCTGGGAGGGGATCTTAGCAGCGGAATGCAAGGGGGATTCTTCGCAGACTCTAATCTGGTCCGTTTCAACTCTTTATTTGTATCCAGAAAAATGCACAAATAATTCGCGAATACACAACTCAATGAGTCTTCACAGAGTGAACACACCCGTGTAACCAGTACCCAGATCACAAAACAATTTAAGCACCCTCCCCCCACCGGGGTGCCCCCTTCCCGGGCTGACTATTATCTTGGGCAGCAGAGATTCACGTGGTACACCTTGTGCTTTATGGAACTGGCTCATACAACCTGGCTTCTTCTCTGTCTTCTTGCTCAATCCTACAACTACAAGATTCTCTCATTGCTGTAGAAAATTCTGCTGAATGACTAGCACATTCCAGACAGAGAAACTTGGGGAGCCCAGCCCAGACTCGCTCCCATAGCAAGTATCCAGACTGGGAGAATCTAGCCACCCTCCTCCTCATCCAAAAAGGGTCAGGGCTTAACTTCAGATCTGCTCCCAGGACAGGCATCAGCATCCCAGGAGGTGCGCCCGGCTCTGCACCCCAAGGCCTCCCCCAACACCCCGAGTCCTCTATCCCGTCTACCCACTCCCCGGATCCAGCCTCCTCCTTCCCCAGAAGGAGAGGAGGAAAGATATCAGAGACCTATGCTAATGATATGTAGATTTATGCAAACAGACCCAGACTCCCTGAGTCAACTTGGACAGTGGCCAGAGTGGAGAGCCAGACGTCCAAACAACGCCAAGTGGAGAGATTCCCCCCCACACACCGCTTGCTGACCTCACGCCTCCCACTAGTTCCTGAGATGCACAGCCCCCACTCCCAAACCCTCACCCTGAGTGCTGGCCTCTTGCTCTTAATAACTCAACTCAGGAGGGGTTGCAGGGTGGAGGTGGTGGTGGAGGCTCAGCCCCTTGACCTCCAGGAGCTCACAGTAGGGCAGGGAAAGGAAGGCAAATGCAGCCACTCCTTCTTGGTAGTGACAGATGGGACCTGGAGGTCCAGAATTCTGGGCACGGCTCAAGCCTCCGTTTCTGGCCAGCTCCCAGGAGACCACACTGATCGTTGGGAGACTTTTTTTTAAAGACAACACTGATAAAGAAAGGGTCCACGGGAAATTTTGAGGGTGAGGGAAATGTTCTTTATCTTGACTGAAGATGGTTCCTTGGGGACATACATTTGTCAAACTCATGAATTCCACACTTAACAACCTCAGTATCTCAGTAAAATTCAATTTTTGCAAAGTGATCAATGAGATTGGACATTGTTAGATGAAAAGGACTGGGGTTTCCTTAAGAGGACAGATGTCACCAGCGTATCGCCCAGGAAAAGAGGTGATGGACATCCATCACGGAATGCTTTTGTGAGGAGTGGTGGAGATTCAGGGACTAAAACTGGAAGGCGAGGGTCCTGCCCCACTCCAAGGGCTGCTGGACACAGGGGTCCATGGACCCCCTGATGAGTGCTCCTGAATGGTTGACCCCAGTTAGCTCTTATTGAGCACCTACTATATGCCAGACATGGTTTGGGACTTTACCTAGACCAGGGGTGGCCCAGCCTAAGAGCAAAGAATGATTTTTACATTTTTAAGTAACTGTATAAAAAATTAAAAAACACAATATTTCATGACATGTGAAAACTGCATGAAACTCAAATTTCCATGTCCGTAAAGACTGATGGGCACATGACCACGCCCACTCGCCCATGCGTTGTTTCGCATTTCCAGGACAGAGTTAAGGACTTGCAACAGAGACCATATGGCCGGGGAAACCTAAAATACTTGCCCTCTGGCCCTTTCCGAATCAAGTTTGCCTACAAAGCCTATAAAGCGGAGGTTAAGAACGCATTGGACGAAAGAGAAAGAATGAGGGTGCCACACAGTCTTGCTCCCCAGCTGCGGCTTGGACCCACTCCCGGCTGACCCCGCCTCCCTCTCCCAGCTGATAAACCTGAGCGACCTCAGCCTCGCACCTGGCCGAGCAGCAGTGCCCCCTGCCGGCGGTCAGGGACCGGCCGGCGCGCGCTGAACCCCGACTCTTAGCGTCTGCCGCCATCTGGTGGCCTTCTCTGGAAGCGCATGAGGAGCGCAGCCGGGGTGGGGTCTAAAAGAGGGCGTGGCCCGTGCGGCGAGTTCCCTCGGACCAAGATGCAAAGGATTCCGGGCAGGGATTGAAGCCTACGAGCCAGTGTGTGCTGAAAACGTTTCACCTGGCCCCTGCTCAACTGATGGGTGAGAATACAGGTGACAGTGCCCAGCAGGGTGCCTAGATGCTTACCAAATGTTTGCTGACTGTGGGTCTGAATCTCTAGTTCCTGGGGAGCTGAGCAAAGAACATGAGCTGCAGCCACAGGGTGACAGGAGAGGACGGGAAGGTCTGCTGACCCAAGTCTCCCCGCCTATGCATGCACCCTTCGTTCTTTCTTACCTTCGCTCCTTATTCATTCATTCTTTCAACAAGCTTTTCTTGAGCACCAAGGGAGGTACTTGGGTGGACTGCTGGACGCTGGAGAAACACCTGAGAACAAGACAGTGTGGTCCCTGTCATGGAGCTGCCAGTGTCCTGGAAGAGACCAGGAATTTCAGAATGGCATGGCGAGGCACATGTGGGGGTAGCGCAGAAGCCTAAATCAGCAGCACCTAAGGCGACCTGACCTTGTGGAGCGTCAGGAAAGGCTTCCAGTGCCTGCAGAAGGGGTGAGCTTGCCAGACAGAGAGGGGATAGGCATGTGCAAAGGCCCAGTATGCCCAGCAAGTTGCTGAAAGAAGCCTGAGAGGCAGGAACACTGAAGGTAATGAGGGGGGTGGAGGGCAAGAGGAGGCTGGAGAGAGACAGGGACTGGGCCAGCAGAAAGGCAGTGCTGAGTGAATGCCAAGTTCAACAGGGGACCACTGCAATATCGGGGAAGAGGCAAGCCACTTCTGTTCCCTGGGCTCACCCATTCTATGACTGGGCAGCTCTGGTTGCTGGAAAGTTCTCCCTCATTCTGGGATGAAATCACACCCTGGAACATCCCCTGCCCACAAGCTCCTGTCCTGCTGGAGGACAGACAGAGCAGCCTCCCTGTCCCCAGCCCGGCCTCACCTGGGCACAGCCTCACTGGCTATTCCCCTTGGCAAAGGCGGCCCCAGGGCCAGTGGAAGGGCTGGATCGGGGCTCTGGGGGCAGTCCCACTCCTCCCTTGACTGGCTGTGTGGCCTCGGGCTGATTCCTTAATCTGTCTGAACCTCGGTTCTCTCCTCGGTAAGAGCAGGGGAACACTGCTCAGAGTTCACCCTGAGGAGATGCCGCCGGTGAGAGGGATGCGGTGGGAAGTGCTCAGCCCCTCCTCCGTGCTCCCCCAGCGCCCTAGGCCGACCTCTGTCACCTGGGTCATGGGTCGTGGTGACTAGGGCGTGCTCCTTATTTGCCACTTTACTCATGGTCCAGTGCCCGAGACTTGATGGGTGCCCAACAGTGATAACGGCATGCATGAGCCATGACTGAGGTAGTTACCAGCAAACCCACGATGGCCACTCGGGACACAGGCCAACAACCACAGGAAGTGACAACACCCACAGGTCCACAACTTGGCCAGCACCTTTGCCCCCACTGCATCCCACCGCCCCGCCCCGCCCCGCCTGTCTGGGGGCAGAGGCCCACGTCTCAGGAAGACGAATGGCTCCGGTTAGGAGCTGGAGGAAACCCAGGACGAGGCCCTGAGCGCTCGCGGCGCCCTCTGCTGGGCGGGCCTGGCACCTCCTCTCCCTCTCTCACCGCCGCCACCTCCCCGCCGCCCGGCGAGGGGCCCCGCCAGGGAGACAGGTTCCACCTCGGGGCGCCCCCCTTCCCCGCACACCCTCTCGCTCAGGGAGGCCGCAGACCATCCCTGACCCTCCATGAACATCTCTGTCCTTCCCGTCTCCTCTCTCATGCTCTTCAGCAAACATCCTTCAAGCATCCCTAAATCCCCACCCTCCCTCCCTGCTATCTCAGTTGGTCTCAGAACAGTCAAACGTGGCGGCAGGAAGGGACATTTATTGTATTATTATTATTATTATTATTATTATTATTAATTATTATTTCTGCCACCATTGACTCGGCACTTGTAATTTGCCAGGCCGTGTTAGCTGCGGCCTCCCACGCACTGACCAGGAAGGCCAGCTGGTCTCTCTAGAGGGGGACAGCTTTACTCAAGGTCCCAGCGCAAGAGTTTTCAGAAACCTGGTGTTTTTCATCAGCTTGGATGGGGCTCATCCGGCCTCACTAAGGGGCTAAGTTGGGCCTTGAGATGGGCGGAAGACCCTCCGAGGCCCCAGGAACCTCACCTTGCCCCTCCTCTGGGCCACACGGAATCCCAGGAAGGGAGACAACGTGGTGAGCCTCCCATCATTAGGGCAACCATTCGGGGAAACTGCAGGGCGTCTGGGAGAGAACAGAAAGGGGAAGTTTTATGTGCCTTTGGACTCGGTGATTGGCCTTTTCCTGGTACACAGACGACTCCTGCCCAAGGCTGCAATGCAGGCCCAGGACCCAAACCTGCCGACTGCCCACCCAGTGCTCCTTCCACCCCACCAGGGTCTGGAGTTCCTGGAAAAGGAACTGCGGAGTAAACTTTGGGAGGGGCCGGCACAGGAAACACAGGCACACACTCAGAGCAAGCCACAAGCTGGTGCCTCCCACCTCAGACCTACCACCCCCAACCCTAGAGAGAGGACCCTCCTCCAACACCTCAAGGGGACCGGGTCCCCTGACCGGGCTTTGGCCTCTGGGGAGTTGGAACTTGGGGCCTCCCTCCCGTCCGTCCCAATGTCCGGTCTATGCTGCCATCTTGTGGCCACTTCCGGAAATGCGCCTGTTCCGCCCTAAATTGGAAGTCACTCTTGGGTTGAGCAAAATTGAACGTTGTTCTGGGACTTCATGGGATGTAAAATGGAACAAAGCAGAGCCCGTGCCCTGAACCTCACAGTCTGGCAGAGGAGACTCCAAATGATATGTCCAAATTGAACTCAGCACCGGGTACCCACCAGAACAGGTCATGCAAAGGGTTCCAAAAGGTGGAAGGAGCATGGCCTAGAGAGGCAGCAGGAGAAGCTGCGGGCAGGGGGAGAGGCTGCGGGCAGCAGGTAGGATGTGAGGGAGGCACCCCAGGTGGAGGTGCCAGCCTAAGCAAAGTCGCAGAGGCAGGAAAACATCAGTTCTAAGAATCCAGTTTGTCCCAAGCCTAAGTCGTATGTGCAGAGGGGAGGGAAAAGTCATTTGGGAGCCAAAGGGGTTGGTCTTTGGGTGAAAGTCTAGGGAGTTTGTACTAAGGGATTTAGGCACTGGGGAGCCAACAAAGGTCTTAGAACAAGGGTAGAGCTTGAGCAGGGGACTCTTCAGGAAGAAAAAAAAAAACATAATAGCTGCAGGGACAGGAGTGAATAGGGCAAATGGAAGAAGTTTCAGGGCAACGGAGACGGTGCTGGGAAAAGAGCAGGGAGGACGTTCAGTATTAAAGAGGGTACTACCAACTGCTAGGCAAGTCAGGGCCAAGCAGGAGAGGTGAGGACTTGGCTTTGAGTTGTTATCTGGAACCCCAGTGAAGGGGCACCCAGCTGGCAACATAGGTGGAGCCCACGACTCTTGGTCTCAGCGTTCAGAGTTCAAGCCCCATGTTGGGTATAGAGAGTACTCAAAAATAAAATCTTTTTTAAAAAAAGAAAAAAGGAATCCCAGTGAAAACATCTTTAGGCAACTAGAAATAATACATGAATAAAAGTAGAAGTAACAGCTCATATGTGTTCGGACTTCATCGGAAAAAAAGCACTTTTGGAGTGCCTGGGTGGCTCAGTGGGTTAAGCCTCTGCCTTCGGCTCAGGTGGTGATCTCGGGGTCCTGGGATCGAGTCCCTGCTTGGCAGGGATGCCTGCTTCCTCCTCTTGCTGCCTGCCTCTCAGCCTACTTGTGATCTCTCTCTCTCTCTCTCTGTCAAATAAGTAAATAAAATTTTTTTTAAAAAAGCACTTTAGTTCATATGTGTCTTGAATAGTATTTACTGAGCCCCTACTGTGTGCCAGCCCTGTGCTATGTGGTTTGAGATTTGTCAGGAAACGGGGTTACAGTCCAGTGGGGGAGACAGGTATTAACTAATAACGCTGATGAGTAAGTATAGCACATGGTGTACTAGAAGGTGCTACAAAGAAAAAAGGGGAGGAACACAGGGAAAGGAGTATGGGAGGACTGGGTAGAGGGCTGTCATTCAAAGCAGGACCGTCAGGGGGCGCCTGGGTGGCTCAGTCGGTTAAGCATCTGCCTTCGCCTCAGGTCATGATCCCGGGGTCCTGGGACAGAGCCCCACATCGGGTTCCCGGCTCAGCGGGAAGCCTGCTTCTCCCTCTCCAGCTCACCCGTACTTGTGCTCCCTCTCTCGCTATTTCTGTTATAAATAAATAAAAACCTTTTTTAAAAAATGTTAAAAATAAATAAATAAATATAAAAAATAAAGACAAAGTCTCCAAAAGGGACTCCAGGGTTGTCGTCAGTCCCCTCCCCAGAAGGGAGAGTCATCAGGTGGGAAAGACTGACTCCTGTCACAGGAGAAGAGACTAGAAGTTGACCACACCCGGACAGACTTGTCATGACTGTCATTCCTCCCTGTTCTTCTAAGGGCCCATCCAGCTTTCCTAAAAGTCCTTTACTTTCCCCTCAGAGGACTATCCACACCCCCTCCCTTTCCCTATTAAGACGGGATACGAACATTCTAAACCACCTTGGGGAGTATTCACTTTTCCTGGGTATCCATGAATTCTACACGTTGGTATACACACTCTCCGTTAGTATACACACTTCTGCTTGTTTTTCTCTTGTTAACCCGTCTTCCACTACAGGGGTCTCGGCCAAGAACTTAGAAGGGTAGAGGGCGAATTATGATTTCCTCCCCTATAAGACTTTGGGAAAGAAAGTCATGCAACTATCTGGGGAGAAGCCTCCAGACCCCAAAATGGGAGCATTTCTGCCCAGGGAGCAGGTGTGGCTGGAATGGAGAGTGCAGGGTAGTGGATCAAGATGAACTAAGATAACAAGGACTGAGATGGGGTCGCAGAAGTTTGAGAGAAGTTTGAGAAGTTGCTGAGAGAGAGATGAGGGCCTCCCTCTTGTGGGCTGCTGTAGGGAATATGAACAATTTGTCTCTGGAGAGTGATTTTGCAAACATTTTAAAGATACACTTTTCTATTGACTGGGAAAATCCACTTAGAAGAATTTATCCTAAGAAATCCTGAGAGATGTACACGTCGAATTATCCACAAGGATGGTCATGCAGTACTGATGAGAACAGAGGCCTGGAGACGATTTAGATGCTCAACAGAAGGGGACGAGTTACATTATTTACGCTACATCTGAGGAAACCTTACATCACCATTAAAACTGTTGTGGTGGAATTCTGTTTATCAGCACAGAAAGAGACTCAAAACGTATTTTATTATGGAAATTTTAAAACATGCACCAAAGTAGAAAAAACGATTTAACATCCCCCCATTTGCAAAGTCAACAATTATCAACTCACAATCTTGATCTACACCCCATGCTCCCCCTCCCTCCTCCCACATCATTTTCTTTCTTTTTAAAGATTTTATTTATTTATCTGAGAGAGAAAGAGTGAGAGAGAGAGAGCACGAGAGGGAGGAGGGTCAGAGGGAGAAGCAGACGCCCCGCTGAGCAGGGAGCTCAATTCAAGGCTCCATCCCAGGACCCCCAGATCATGACCTGAGCCCTTAACCGGCTAAGCCACCCAGGCGCCCCTCCCACATCATTTTCAAACAAATCCCAAACATGATAGCATTTCATTCATAAATATTTCAGTATGTAACTAGCAGATAAGAGCTTTTTCTTTTTTTCTTTTTTTTTTAAGATTTTATTTATTTATTTGACACAGAGAGAGAGAGATCACAANGAGGCAGGCAGAGAGAGGGGGGGAAGCAGGCTCCCTGCTAAGCAGAGAGCCCGATACGGGCCTCCATCCCAGGACCCTGAGATCATGACCTGAGCCGAAGGCAGAGGCTTTAACCCACTGAGCCACCCAGGCGCCCAAGAGCTCTTTTTCTTTAACTTAACCACATGCAGTTATCACACCTAAAATAATGAGTGTTCATTCCTTAATGAAGGAAAATTATGTCTCTGCTCACAGTACTTCTGACACCAAATGGGTGGATTTTCCACGCCAAGCAATTCTGATGCTAACTCCCCCGAGTTAGCACAGACCACACAGGCTAAGGGACCTAGTACCACAAGTCCCACGGCTCCCCATTGCGACGTCGATCCCAAGCGGTGGAGCCTAAGGTTCATGTAGAGGGCGCTTTTGGGCCACACGCGGCAGCCCTGGAAACCTGAATAAGGCAAAAGGACCCCAGGCTCATGAAGGGACCCCAACCTCAAAATAACCACAGGCCCTAACTGACCAATTACAACCAGACTCAGTTCCTCAGATTGCCAAAAAGGGGGGAAATTCCACAGGTCCCCATACTCCCTCCGTCACTCGGCCCTGCAACCGTGGCCCCTCCCACCGCCTCCTCCCCTCCTCCCCTCCCCCTCCCCTTCTTCTCCTCTGCGACGGTCCTCTGCTGCCCTCTGCCGTCCTGCCCTCTGCTCCCAAACTTCGCTTTTGTTCTGCCTTGGGTGAATGCTTCCACTACCCGCGCTCCCGGCCCCCGCCCAACCGGAACACCCCACGTTCGGTGCCCCCCCCATCCAATCGGAGTGTCCCAGAGCTCCCCACAGTTGTCCCATCCGGCTACATACAAATCAGGGGTTCTCCCAAGCCCCTCCTAGGGTTCGATAGCTTGCTCTACCGGCTCACGGAACTCAGGGAAACACCTAACCATGATGCGTTTCCTATAAAGGACAGAGAAGAACAGCTCGATAAAGAGATACAGGGCGCAAAATCTGGAAGTGTCCCCGCACTCAGGAGTTTGTGCCCTCGTGAGTTGGGGTGCGCCTCCCAGCACATGGATGTGTTCACCCACCTGCAAGCTCCCCCAAACTCCTTTCTTTGAAAAGTTTATATGGAAGTTCCTCTATTTGTAGGCGTGATGGATTCGCTCATGGGCCACTGGTAACTCAACGTGCACCCCTCTGCCCCAGCGCCCCTAACACTCAGGGAATTACAGGGATTTTGGGATCTCTGTGCCAGGACCCAGCGGCAGAGATCAAATATGTATTTCTCCTACATCACAAAATCACACTTAATATAATCAAATACCCGGCCAGTGTTTAAATTTCTACATCTCCAATTAATTAATTAATTTCGAAGTCTCATAAGTGACCATTTTATTTTAATACCGGCGGTAGGATGACATCTTTACTAGGCAACTTTATTGGAAAGATCTAGAAGGATTCATATTATTTTAAAATCATGAGTGAATGCTGGTGTTTCCCATTTTGTTCCAATATGACAGAATGCGTTCTTCATTTCTTTGATTTTTTTTTCTATCGGCTTATAGCTTGGTAGTTTTGTTTTTGTTTTTATTTTTGTTTTTGTTTTGTTTTTTGACAGAGAGAGAGAGATCACATGTAGGCGGAGAGGCAGGCAGAGAGAGAGGAGGAAGCAGGCTCCCCGCTGAGCAGGGAGCCCGATACGGGCCTCGATCCCAGGACCCTGAGATCACGACCTGAGCTGAAGGCAGAGGCTTTAACCCACTGAGCCACCCCGGCGCCTAGCTTGGTAGTTTTTAAATTCTTTTTTTTTTCTTACATTTTCTTTTTTTAATTTAAATTTAATTAATTAGCATATACCGTATTATTAGTTTCAGAGGTAGAGTTCAGCGATTCATCAGTCTTACATAACACCCAGTGCTCATTACATCACATGCGCTCCTTAATGCTCATCATCCAGTTATCCCATCCCCCACCCCCCTCCCTTCCAGCCCCCCTCACTTTGTTTCCTATGATTTAGAATCTCTTGATTTGTCTCCCTCTCTGTTTTCATCTTATTTTCTTTTTTCCTCCCTTCCCCTACGATCCTCTGTTTTGTTTCTTAAATTCCACATATGAGTGAGATCACATAATAACTGTCTTTCCCTGATTGATTTATTTTGCTTAGCATAATACCCTCTAGTTCCATCCACATGATTGCAAACAGCAAGATTTCATTGGTTTTTTGAAGGCTGAGTCATATTCCTGTGTGTGCGCGTGCACGTGTGTGTGTGTGTGTGTGTGTGTGTGTGTGTATCACATCTGTATCCATTCATCTGTCGATGGACATCTAGGTTCTTTCCATAGTTTGGCTATCATGGACATTGCTGCTATAAATATTCAGGTACACGTGCCCCTTCAGATCACTACCTTTGTATCTTTGGGGTAAATACCTAGTAGTGCAATTGCTGGGTCGTAGCGTAGCTCTATTTTTAACTTTTTGAGGAACCTCCATACTGTTTTCCAGAGTGGCTGCACCAGCTTGCATTCCCACCAACAGTATAGGAGGGCTCCCCTTTCTCCACATCCTGGCAAACATCTGTTATTTGCTGACTTGTTAATTTTAGCCACTGGTGTGCGGTGGTATCTCATTGTGGTTTTGTTTTTTTTTAAGATTTTATTCATTTATTTGTCAGAGAGAGAGACCACAAGCAGGCAGAGTGGCAGGCAGAGGCAGAGGTAGAAGCAGTCTCCCGCTGAGCGAGGAGCCCGATGTGGGACTCGATCCCAGGACCCTGGGATCATGACTGAGCCAAAGGCAGCTGCCTAACCAACTGGGCCACCCAGGAATCCCTCATTGTGGTTTCGATTTGTATTTCCTGGATACCGAGCGATGTTGAACATTTTTTCATGTGTCCATGGGCCATTTGGATGTCGTCTTTGGAGAAATGTCTGTACATGACTTCTATCCATTTCTTGATTGGATTATTTGTTCTTTGAGTGTTGAGTTTGGTAAGTTCTTTATAGATTTTGGATACTAGCCTTTTATCTGATAAGACATTTGCAAATATCTTCTCCCATTCTGTTAGTTGTCTTTTGGTTTTGTTGACTGTTTCCTTTGCTGTGCAAAAGCTTTTTATTTTGATGAAGTCCCAATAGTTCACTTTTGCCTTTGTTTCCCTTGCCTTTGGAGACATGTCTAGCAAGAAGTTCCTGTGGCCAAGGTCAAACAGGTTGCTGCCTGTGCTCTCCTCTAGGATTTTGATGAATTCCTGTCTCACATTTACATCTTTCATCCATTTTGAGTCTATTTTTGTGCATGGTGTAAGAAAATGGCCCACCTTCATTTTTCTGCATGTGACTCTCCCTCTTCCCTCCCCCCCCCACTTCACCCACCCACACACATTTTAATGTCTCTGACTGCATCTGTGCCCTCGGGGGTCGTACAAGCCAGCACACCCTTTGGCCAAGTGGAGGCTTCTTGACTACACACATGTGTGGGGAGGCCTGGGGCAGAGCTGAATTGCAAAACCGAAGGGAGAAGAGATTAAGTCTGGAATGGGGACAGAATCAAAGCGGGAGATGAAGAAGCTAGCAAAGACAGAACCTGGAGGGAGAAAGGGACACCATAATGTTACAGGATTTCTTTTCCTTTAGTGTCCACAGTTCTTGGTCACACCGCTTCAAAGAATGAAGAGGTAAACCAGACGAAGAGCAGTGGGCAGCAAAGCAGAGTTTATTGAGTGATAGTCAAGTGACAGGACAAAGCTCCCGAAGAGAGACGACTGGGTAGCTCAGTCAGTTAAGCGTCTGCCTTTGGCTCAGATCATGATTCCAGGGTCCTGGAATCAAGCCCTGAGTAGGGCTCCCTGCTCAGCAGGGAGTCTGCTTCTCCCTCTCCCTCTATGCTCTCCCCTCTCTCTCTTTCTCTCTCTCTCTCTTAAATAAACAAGCAAACAAACAAACAAGCAAAGCTCCTGAAGAGGGAGGAGACCCAAGAGGGTGGCCACTGAGTCGCTAAGTCTAGGGGGTTTTATGGGTTTGTTGGCCGAATCTAATTAACCCTCCCGGCACCTGTCATCCAATCAGGTTTTGTCATCTACTTATCACGTGGGAAAGGGTGGAGGGCTCCTTCCAGGGTGGTGTAAAATCCTTTTCAGGGTGGTTTCCTCTGGGGGGAGGGAGGGGAGGCTCCCTGCGTGCCTTTCTTCCAACCATCCTTCATCAGAGTGAGCGGGAGGGGTCCCCTCAAGCTAAGATTTTTGAGCTGCGTTGGGGGATGTAAGTGCCCTCCCCTGCCCAGAAATCACTGATATTTATAAATATCCACATCAAGAGATGGAAACATGCCAAAATGGATCTTGGTCATTCTTAGGTGGTAACTGATTTAACAGGTGATTTTTTTTTTTTGGTCACTTTTCTACTTTTAAAATTTTTACACATCAAGAATATATCATGTTTTTTAAATAATATATTCTCATTGCGTGAAAATTTTTTTTTAAGATTTTATTTATTTATTTGACACACAGAGAGAGAAATTACAAGTAGGCAGAGAGGCAGGCAGAAAGACAGGGAGAGGAGGAAGCAGGCTCCCTGCTGAGCAGAGAGCCCGATGCGGGCCTCGATCCCAGGACACTGAGATCATGACCTGAGCCGAAAGCAGGGCCTTAACCCACTGAGCCACCCAGGCGCCCTCATTGCATGAAAATTTTAAGAAGTAAAAAAAAAAACAAGAGTATAGTATTTTACAATGGGGGAAATATAATCACTATTTTTGAATAAAATAAAACTGAAGGAAGTGAGTTCACTCAAGGCCACACCAGGCTACCGCACCCCTCCCACCCCCCACCCTCAGGGAAGGGGAGTCTCCTCCCAGCTCTAGGAGGGGAAGCCAGCAGTGCCTAGAGTTGGGGGGGAGCCAGCATGGACTGCCCTTCAGGGCGGGGGCACCTTCACGGTCAAGGTCACTCGCTGGGCCTGAAGCCAGCTCTGCAACTTAGCAGCTGTGATCTTGCAAAAACAATGCCACCATTCTCAACTTCGCTGTTCTCATCTGTAAAAGGGAATGGCTCTTCCCGGTTGCTGGGGTGTCAGGAGGATTCAAGGAGACCATAAATATAAAGTATTTAAGGGCAGGCGCTTGGAAGCGGGTAATAAACAGAGGCTTTACACTGAGTCATAACCTAACCAAGGCATCACAGTTTCCCCCACATACAGCCCAGGCCAGTGTTGAAGCAGAACCCAAAACCTCACTCTGTCCCCAGAAGAAAATCCTCTCTGCAGAAGCACCAGTGAGCAATGGATAGTTGACTAAAGCTTCTGCAGGAGCAATATAGATGGGGCAAGCAGATCACCGGGCACCAGGCTTCCCCAATGAGGCCCCCAGAGAACAGTCATCTCTCCCAGGCCCACCACCCACCCAAGCTCCACTTCATTGCCCCCAGCTGCCCTGGGCTGCACTTCTAGTCCCCTCAAGTCTCCCCTGGGGTCTCCATCCTCCCCCCCAAGACCTTAGCTCCACCCAACCTCCCCCACCTGACTAGGAAGGCCCCGCGGGGCACCTAGAACAGCTCTCCTTAGAAGGCGAGCTGGGAAGTATAGTTAGTAAATCCTGATATAAACAGGAAAGGACACAGGCTCAGAGAGATTATGCAAGTTGCCTGAGGGTACACAGCAGTCAAGTAACAGGACAGCACCTCAAAGAGTCCCTTGGCCCAAAACCCCAGTCATGTCAGCAAGGCCTCCCTGCAGGGACTGAGGTCCTTCCCCTGGGCGCGGCTGTCCCCAGGAAGTTCTCAGGTCCTCCAGAGCATCGGGGAAGGAAGAAAGGACCATAGGCATATACACATGTTCCTACCGGCTCAGATATGCAAATGTGTACACATGTGCGCTCGCCCCCATCTATTCACAGGGCCCACACATTCGCATATTCACACACACACACACACACACACACACACACACACACACACACGTCTCTGTTCCCACAACGCCCACTCCTCTCTGAACCACAGTTGGGCTCCGTCCATCTCCCTGACACCTCAGGGGCCAGGCACGAGCCCATCTCAGCGCCAGTCAGAGTGGGAGCTTGGCCATTGTTTAGAGAACGAAATTAAGTATCCATTTTTTTTTAAGATTTTATTTATTTATTTGACACAGAGAGAGAGATTACAAGTAGGCAGAGAGGCAGGCAGAGAGACAGAGGAGGAAGCAGGCTCCCCGCTGAGCAGAGAGCCCGATTCGGGCCTCAATCCCAGGACGCCGAGATCATGACCCAAGCCGAAAGCAGAGGCTTTAACCCACTGAGCCACCCAGGCGCCCAGTATCCATTTTTTTTTTTAAAAATCTGAGTCCGTATGCTACAATGGCTGCCCATCTGCAGCATCACTGGTCACCCAGACTCACTCTTCAAACATGTAGTCACACCCCCCAGCTCTGGCAGAGATTTGGGGTGCACTCCCAGGTGCTGGCCCCCTCGAGGGAATGGCTAACTCCCTTACAAGGACAGAAGCAAACCAGAGGTTCCTCCTGGGACCCCTGCCCTTCCAGATGGCCACGCGGCACAGCAGGATGGCTGTCGCCGCTTCAGGCTGTGTCCAAGCCCAGGCACCTTACCTGCAGAAGACAATGACATGAGCTTTCTCAGGATTCCATGGGACGTGAGTGGAAGACACTCAGCACATCACCCAGAATGGAGTGGGTACTCGATAAAAAAATTTTTTTTGTTGTTTAAATTGTTTTAGTTCCTGTCCAGGATTCCTCTCTGGAAGAGCCCTCTCTATGGTTACAGAGAATAATTGCTGGGTTTGGAGTCAGCACATCCACCACTGTGGGACGTTCTAATACCCTTGGACACTAGCCAATGGAAGGGTCAGCTTGGGCCAAGCAAGTAAGAAAGAAAGGGAAAGACATCACCTTCTTGGTGGTAGCACTCTCCCCACCC
>LNAC01000091.1:7146862-7174157 GCA_002007465.1 Ailurus styani
AAAAAAAAAAAAATTCTCTCTCCCTCTGCCCCTCCCTCCTCCACTCTCACTCTTTGTCTCTCTAAATAACAAAAGAGGGGCACCTAGGTGGCCCAGTCAGTTAAGCCACCAGCTCTTGGCTCTTGGTTTTGTTCAGGTCATGATCTCAGTGGGATAGAGCCCTGCGTCTGAGCTCAGTGCAGAGTCTGCTTCAGATTCTTTCTCCCTCCCCCTTTGCCCCTCCCCCCCCTCTCTCTCTCAAATAAATAAAATATTTTTTAAAAATAATAAATAATATAAAAATAAAACTTTTGAAACAAGCAACAACAAAAGGAGTATCTTTATTAAACTAAAGGAAAGAAAGGATTTCTTTAAAACAGCACAGTCTTTTCCTAAAAGGGAAGATTGATAAGCAAGACTGTGTTGTTCGTTTAAAAATCTGCATAACATGGGCGCCTGGGTGTCTCAGTGGGTTAAAGCCTCTGCTTTCGGCTCAGGTCATGATCTCGNTCTCAAATAAATAAAATATTTTTTAAAAATAATAAATAAGGGCGCCTGGGTGGCTCAGTGGGTTGGGGCCGCTGCCTTCGGCTCAGGTCATGGTCTCAGGGTCCTGGGATCGAGGCCCGCATCGGGCTCTCTGCTCAGCGGGGAGCCTGCTTCCCTCTCTCTCTCTGCCTGCCTCTCTGCCTCCTTGTGATCTCTCTCCCGCTGTGAAATAAATAGATAAAATCTTAAAAAAAAAAGTAAACATTTTTAAAAATCTGCATAACAAAATACGTCTGCATATTGGGAAGGCTAGCTCTGACTCATTCGTACTCTCTCTCCTCAAACCCCTTTCAAGCACAGCCACATCTATGAGAGTAGAGGTTCCCCGGTGGAGGGCAGGTAGGGATGGGTGTCAGTCCGACTGGGATGCCCATCAGACTGAGATCCCCATGACTTCTAGCTATGGTTCCCCCTTCCTGGTATCAAGGAAGCCAAATTATTAGTCGAAACGTTACTTAGAACATATGCAACCAAAACAAACTATCAAGTATACCTAACTTTTCCTTCCTTGGGGTTTCTCATCTGGTAGGCTCTCACCCTGTCCCATAAATGGGCTCTTTCCCACCGTCTTAAGTGTCACCTGGGGCTCACGTGGCCCATCGCTGCTACAGCCTCTAGTTCTCACCCCACCCTCCTCCGCACCCTGTCACATCACGCTTGGCTGTCTGCACTCCTTTAACTTACCTACCTGGCCCCTGCAAGACTTTGATGTCTAAATCCACTCTATTCACCCTTGCAACTGAGAACATTTCAACTTATATATTGAAAGAACAAGAAAGGTTGACTGTTTTGAATATTTTGACTCCTTTCTGGTAAGGTTGTACCCACACAATTTGGAGGACACACAGGACACCCTTCGGGTGCCCGAATTCTTCTTAGCCCCCAGAACCAGCGGCATTCTTCTTTGAACCCAGGCTACTGAGCTGGGCATTCTTTCTTTAGATTATATAAATGATGTATTTAAGGTAGATTCGTGGTGTATTTAAAGTAGATTCATCCAATTTTAGATTAGATTCATCTAAAGAGTAACTTAATCTAAATGATGAAGTTAAGGCTTGGATTATATCATTGTGTGTTGCTTAAATAAAAGTGGTGCTCTAAATCCATAAGAAAGGCTACGTGGGTAACCGGGGGAGTATGAGATAGTGGGAATTCGTCGCGTTTGGGAGGTTCAGCATCTGAATCCCATCTATCCCATGAAAACGCTCTTTTCCAAGCAGGTAAGGCTGCAATAGGGTCAACAAAGCGGGACGTGCCACAGAACAGAAGACGCAAGGCGCTCCCAAAACCTCCGCGTTTTCTGCGCCACCCTGACACCTTCCTCCTGCACTGCGCAGGCGTCTCGACGGCCCAACCTTTCCCTCCCCCTTCCACCTCTCCCGGAATCGAGAGGACGCCCTCCCGCAGCGCGAGAGTCCCTGCGCAAGCGCCGTCCCGCGTCCCCGCCCCCGAACCAATCGGAAGCAGCGGCGCCAGGGCGCGGAGGCCACGGCGCCGTGGGTGGGGCCGGGACGTGAGGGCAGCGCGCTGGCGTCACAGGGGCGGCTATATAAGTGAATACAGGGGCCGCCCCTCCGCCCCAGTCACTGAGCCGCCGCCGAGGTCTCAGCAGCCTCCCCCTTGAGCCCCCTCGCTTCCCGACGCTCCGTCCCCCCCGCCCGCCTTCTCCCGCCGCCGCCTTCCGCAGGCCGTTTCCACCGAGGAAAAGGAATCGTATCGTATGTCCGCTATCCAGAACCTCCACTCTTTCGGTAAGCTGCGGACAGGTCCCGGGGGAAGGGCCTGGGTGGGGCGGCGAAGTGCTCCGGGCCCGCAGACGGGGCCCGGAAACTGCCGGGTGCTCCGGGCTTTCGTAAACGTAGGCCGAGGGAGGGTGTCCGGGCTCGCAGGAGGCGCGGCCTCGACCCGGGCCCAGGGCTCGGCCCCTAGAGCGCGATCGGAAGGAGCAGACAGGGAGGCAGCCCTTGGGCGGGCCCGGCGTCTCGGGTGGCGCATATACTAATGGCTTCACGGCCGCCTTGGGCCACACCCGCCCCCTCCCGCCACCCCTGCGTCACGTCCGTTACGTCACCGCCGTTGTCACGGAGCTGGGAGTGAGAGGCGGTGCCAGCCCCAAGTGACAAACGCTCGCGCGAATGGGGCGGGAAGCTCGGCCCCGCCTTGGAGCTCGGGTTCCGGCCTGTTGCATCAGCCGGGTGGGGCGCTGCCTGCCAGCCCAGGCTCCCCCGGCACGTGATCGTCCTCCGAGGGCGGGCCTGGGGCAGGAGGCCCAGGGCCCAGGCTTTGCCGGCGCTGGGGAAGCCGGCCGTCCCGGACTGACCCGTTCGCGGACAGCCCGCAAGGACAGATCTGACGTGACCTAAGCCCTGGCGATTTCAGTATTAGTTTCCGCGCGTGCAGAAAGGATCTATCGGGAGGGTGGCAGTGGCGCCTGAGCCCCAACAGCTCTGAACAAGCCTGATCTTTCTTCCCAGACCCCTTTGCTGATGCAAGTAAGGGTGATGATCTGCTTCCTGCTGGCACTGAGGATTATATCCATATAAGAATTCAACAGAGAAACGGCAGGAAGACCCTTACTACTGTCCAAGGGATCGCTGATGATTACGATAAAAAGAAACTAGTGAAGGCGTTTAAGAAGGTAGGTCTTAAGTGAGATTGTAGGGAAATCACATTTAACTTGCTCGGATGGGGGTGCTGACTTGTATTGCTTCTCATTATGGTTTGTTAGTGCACTCAGATTGTTGGTTGGCCTAATTTGTTTTGCTTCGTTGGTGCTTGCAGAAATTTGCCTGCAATGGTACTGTGATTGAGCATCCAGAATATGGAGAAGTAATTCAGCTACAGGGTGACCAGCGCAAGAACATATGCCAGTTCCTGGTAGAGGTGAGTTCAGTCAATTCTTCAGAATCCATTTGTGCCTCTGTCCTGGCCACTATCAGATTCTGCCTAGTCTATTTGAGCTCCCCTGGGGACATAGAAGTGTGTTTTGTAAGGCTAAGCAAAACAACAGTTGGGTTTTGAAATATATACACCAGTAGACTAGTCTGCCTTGTAATACTGTTTGCATGGGTCTTTTTTTTTCCTCCTCTAAGATTTTATTTTTTGTAAGTAATCTCTGCTTGGACCCAATGTGGGGTCTGAACTCAGAAACCCAAGGTGAAGAGTTGCATGCTCTACCAACTGAGCCAGCCAGGTGCCATTTTAAATTGCATACAGATAATGAAATAAACAGGATGACTGGCTGGCTGGCTATTGCTAAGTGCTAAAATCCTGTTCTGTCATTGGTTCTTAACTATATACCCTGAGTTAAGAACCATTGTGCTCCTAGTGCTCAAAGTGTGTGCCCTGGCTCTGAGACTTTCTTGCCTGGTGTAGAAAAGCAAGGAGACAAAGTTGATGCCATCAGAAGTGGGGACTTGAACTCTCATATCCCCTATTATAACTTTGTTCATTTTCTTTGCAGATTGGACTGGCTAAGGACGACCAGCTGAAGGTTCATGGGTTTTAAGTGCTTTTGGCTCACTGAAGCTTAAGTGAGGATTTCCTTGCAATGAGTAGAATTTCCCTTCTGTCCCTTGTCACAAGTTTAAAAACCTCACAGCTTGTATAATGTAACCATTTGGGGTCTGCTTTTAACTTGGACTAGTGTAACTCCTTCATGCAATAAACTGAAAAGAGCCATGCTGTCTAGTCTTGAAGTCCCTCATTTAAACAGAGGTCAAGCAGTAGGTGCCTGGCAGTGTCCGGCCTGAAACCAAGCAGTAATGTGATGTTTCGGTCCAGCCCAGAGCCCCAAGATCACAGATGGCTATGTCTGGCCAGAAGCTCCTCGGCTCTCCCTCTTCAGAGTTCCCTGCCCTAAGACCATGTCACCACCTGACCAGCCCACGGTGAAGCGGAGAGGACAGGATGGGGTAAGACAGCAACCACAGCTGTGCTGCTGCAGGGAGTCAGTGGTAGTCAAAGATTGATCCCTGGTGTGTCCAACCTGACCAGGTGGGCAGAGCTTAGAGCAGCCACCTTCCCTCTAGTGAGGCATCACAGGACATCTGACTTGCCACCAGGTCTTTTTGACCAGACATATCCTAGCTAATTGATGTCCAAACACCAGAATGTGAGGCCAGCCTTCTATCTGAGTTAAACTTCTGACAAGGGAACAAACTTCAAACTGATGTGTCAGTCATGTAGCTAGCTGTAGAGCTTGCAACTTACTAGCGACAGCTGCCCAATGCCATGTGAAGTAACAGACTGGTTTTTGGTTTATTTTTTCCTTCAGTTTTAATGTTATGTAATGTATTTAAACCCTTATTTAAATAAAACTTGTTTTCAGAAACACCTGACTTGCAGATTGTATTTTCTGTATAATCAGTCTCGTGTGAGTGAAGGAACCCCAGAAACGGGCAGTGAAGGGTAGTCTATACCCATAGCTCAGCTGCGGCCTCAGCCTGTTGGCCAAGGAAACCTTCAGTGAGCTTGTCCCTCCCAAGTGCCCCACGGGTCAGCTGTGTTGCAGGCATGGTGGACAGATGGGGTGACAGGGCTGTCCCTGCTCGGTGGCTATGGAGGAACTTACCTTGTGAGCTGGTGGAGCAGTTTGGA
Organism: Ailurus styani; assembly: GCA_002007465.1. Classification (NCBI taxonomy): domain Eukaryota; kingdom Metazoa; phylum Chordata; class Mammalia; order Carnivora; family Ailuridae; genus Ailurus; species Ailurus styani. The sequence continues at coordinate 7,151,990 of LNAC01000091.1, forward strand.
GTCTGCTCAGTGACAGGACCTTGGCTTAAAGGCTGTAACAAAGGAACAGACAGTGGTGGGGGACTTGATCTAATCCTCACACTCCTAGGAGGTACACAAAAGGGCCTTTTCTAGGGAATAGGTTTATAGTGGACAAAGTTCAGTGACTGGAAGTGTTTTGAGAAGCTGAAACTGTCCCGGAGGCCATCCCTGACAGGACAATGAGTATGTGGAAGGCTGTTCCTGGTGCCATTGATTCTGCTAAAATTCTTCCAGCATGTGGGTCATGAATTGGTACCAGTTTCAGATCATAAAAGTACAGCTGTAAACTGCAGAGAGGAGTCCTGAAGAATCCACACTTGTTGCCCTCCTCTTGAAGATGGTCAGCCTTGTGAGTGAGTCTGTACAGAGACCAGCCAAGAAGGGAGAGGAAATGAGAGGCTGAAAACTCAGCCGCTGCCCTGAGAGTAGAGGATTGCAATCTGGGAGTTAGACGTGGTCTAACACAAGATCCTACAAAACCTCTGTTTAGCAAACAGAAGAACTTAACCAATGGCACCAAGTATGATGACATTTTCACAACATTTGGGTGATTATTGTAAATCTAAGATTTGACCGTAGAGCAGAAGGGCTATTCAGAAACTTCTAGTAGCAACCTTGGAGGCCAAAACCACGGAAGACCACAATCAGGAAATAGAATAAAACAGTAAGGGAATCAAGTAGGTTGATAACATAGGTCCTGTTTTAGGCTATTGAGAAAACTTACCTTTTAAGGACTTCAGTTTTCTAGAATGAATTAACAGTTAAGCTACCAACATCAGTATTAAATCAACCACCTGTAGAACCAATCAAAACAACTACCTGTGAGCATGGCAGAAGGTTTGGGAACTCCCTAATTCAGTATCTCAGGCTTGAAATCACAGTTGTGCCCATTTGATGGCAGAAATTTGCAGGGCTAATAATCAGTAGTAGCATTTCATCTATAACCCAGGATCTCTGGCTTCTGCCCTTCTCACCAGGTAGCCTACACATGCACAATTTAAATAGCTCATTTTGCAGACTGGTATGTGCAGTGTACAGCGTGGGGAATCACGGGGTACACTCAGCAATCAGGAGGACACCTTGTGTTCAGGAAGCAGATGGCCTGGTAGCGGGGAGGACCAGCACAGATCCCTGAACACGAGGCAGAAAGGAGATAGTGCTGGGTCGTCTGGGTGGTTCAGTGGATTAAAGCCTCTGCCTTTGGCTCGGGTCATGATCTCGGGGTTCTGGGATCAAGCCCTGCATCAGGCTCTCTGCTAGGCAGGGAGCCTGCTTCCTCCTCTCTCTCTGCCTGCCTCTCTGCCTACTTGTGATCTCTGTGTCAAATAAATAAGTAAAATTTAAAAAAAGAAAGAAAGGAGCCAGTGCTGCCAATGGCCTAGCCGGAAGAGTCACAGGTGTTCGGGATTGGGAAATCTTCCCTACCCAATCCATACCCAGGGGGGCCAGGAAAGGCTTTATAAAAGAGGTATCATCTGAAGCAGGGCGTTCTGGTCAGAGGAGTTAAGACCCAGAGGTGAGTGAGAGCACCCAAAATCTCAGGGCCCTAAGGTAGGACTGTTCGGCTGGAACAAAGGCCTTGTATAGAGCAGAAATAATGTAGTATTGTGTCTCACTGTATGCCAGGCCTGTGCTAAGCGCCTATGGCGTACACTGGCGTCTTTATATAACGGTAGAGACGCGGCCCCACGGAAAAACAGGTTCAGAGAAGTGATGCAACTGAGCCAGCACGTAGGCGATGAGAAGGGAACAGAGGGGAAGGAGGGCTGAAAGGTTGATGTGAGGTCGCAGTGGGCTGAGCCACAAGCTGAAAACATTTAGAGGTTAGTCTGTGTTACAAGAATCACAGCCAAGAGCAGAACACGGTGAGGAGTGTCTCCCAGCTCTGGGCTGTTGGCTCCTCTCTCCCTCCCCAGTCTCCTCTCTGCCTCCTCACTCCCTCTGGCTGCCCTTCTACCCTTCCCTCTCCTATTTCCTCCCTTCTCTCCGCTCACTCTCCCTGCTGATACCCAGGCCCACCCTCGGCCACAGGGACAAGCAGGCACAGACTCAACAACGTTCCTTCAAATTGTGTTAGCAAGACAAAATGAATACTGGTCAGCTAAAACCGCACAGGAATCTACAAAAACTACTTTAAAATCTATTCAAAGTTTACCCATAAATAGGACAAAGTACCACAATACATTTGGGAACGAAACATTCTACCTACTAGCTCTGGAATTGACTGGCTTCCTTGTTTACCATCCTGGGTGCTGCCCCCTTGTGGCATGAGTATCAAAACACAGTTTACTGCTCACAAGGCTTTGAAATGGAAGAGCTCCCTGACTAATCTTTAACTTTTCAAGAGATACACATTATTTCAGAATTAGCAAATAGTGTGAGGCTTTGGCCATTTCTTCACTTGGACTCTCTTAAATCCTCCTAATTCAAATACTCATAAAACACACTGTTCTTAGGAAGCCTGTTAAAAAATTCAGATTCTAGGCCCCACGCAGGATAGTTAGGCTCAACTGAATGTTCGCTGAAAAATCCCACCATCTTTTCAAGGGCCTACAAAAATGTCTACGCACTGAAAGGAACTGATCATCTCCAAAATTTGACCAAAAAACTGCAAGACTCAGAATGGATAAGTGTTTAACACTGTAAGAGGTAACACTGGCTGTCACTGCAATAATTCTTATATAACTATATGTAATATATAATAAAAATTTCTAGAGAAAGAAAAGGGTTTTTTTAAAGTAGGCTCCATGCAGGGCTTGAACTCAACACCTTGAGATCAAGGCCTCAGCTGAGGTCAAGAGTTAGACACTTAACCAACTGAGCCACCTAGGTGCCCTAAGAACAATTTTTTTTTTTTTTTAGATTTTATTTATTTATTTGACAGAGCACAAGCAGGGCGGAGTGGCAGAGGGAGAAGCAGCCTTCCCTACTGAGCAGGGACCCTGATGTGGGGCTCGATCCCAGAACCCTGGGATCATGACCAGAGCGGAAGGCAGATGCTTGACCAACTGAGCCACCCAGGGGCCCCAAGAACAATATTATTTTTAACAAAACTCAGATTTATAAAATTTATACGTCTTTCCAAAAATACTACAGAAAATGTCTATTTGGCCTGTGGATGCATTTTATTCACTTGATATGAGGAACAACAGAGCCTCTGAGGTCAGCATGCCTGGCCTACAATGCTCCAGGAAATGCCCCCCTGCCCCCTGTTCTGGAGCCAGAGACTCTGATCCAGAGGTTCTGATGTGGAGCCCAGGAACCTGCTATTTTAACCAGCATCAGCCAATTCACATGGGAGGGCCACAAACCACACTGGGGAAACACTGCTGTGGCTAATGGGGAGCTATTGAGAAAACATGAGCCAGAGAGAGCATTACCAGAGCTAAGCTTCAGGGAAAGCAATCAGAACTATTGTATTTAAGATGATTTGAGAAGGGGGTGGCCAAGGGTCAGAACTTGGTTACCAGCATCTGAAAAACCAACCCCTGAGGTTTTGTGTGTAACGTACATGTGGGCATTTTCTGGCAAGACTGTCCACAGCTTTTTTTTTTTTAAGATTTTATTTATTTATTTGACAGAGAGAGACACAGCGAGAGAAGGAACACAAGCAGGGGAAGTGGGAGAGGGAGAAGCAGGCTTCCCAGCAAGCAGGGAGCCGGATGCGGGGCTCAATCCCAGGACCCTGGGATCATGACCTGAACCGAGGGCGGATGCTTAACGACTGAGCCACCCAGGCACCCCAAGACTGTCCACAGCTTTTATCAGATTCTTTTTTTTTTTTTTCTTTTATCAGATTCTTAAAAGAACCCGCTACCCAAACCAGCTGAGAATCAGGGGCTATGGTTTCCCCCGCAGGCTTACAAAGCCCTAGGATTAACAAAGTTTTTCCAGGCACAGCATTGCAAGCAGAAACGTGGCTATTCCAGTATCGACTCTGAAAATTAACGACTATTTAAAGATATTTCTAAACAGCTCCCAACGCGAGTGTGTGCTAGGCAGAAGGTACACAGCAGTCACGCGTGACTCACTCGCTCGCTAGCCACTGTCGCCAGCCACCACCGTGCCTCAGCAGCCGGGGCCGTTACCCAGTTTAAATTGTCCTTAATCTTAGTCCTTGATGGTCAGTTTATACCCAGAATGGACAATCAGCTAAAAACAGGAAACACAGGGAGCACGGAGGTTGAAAGTGTTAACGTGGAGCATAAATGTGACCGTCATTCCGTGTGTGTCAAGTCATTGATTCTCCATTTCTGTGCAGTAGGAGAAAACAAGCCCAAGGACAAGGTCAGCGCAGAGAGATGTGACCTACCTAAGTTCCATGGTCCACCTTCAAGACAGAACTACAGACTCTTCATGTTCCATAACTCCTAGGAGCTCGTTGGACGGACAGAATTTCAAGCCTGACCCAGACTTCCTAAAGCCATTTTCTTTGGGGTTGTTTTGTTGTTGTTGTTTTTTAAATTTTTACTTGACAAAGAGAGAGAGATCACAAGTAGGCAGAGAGGCAGGCTCTCCGCTGAGCAGAGAGCCCGATGCGGGCCTCGATCCCAGGACCCTGGGATCATGACCTGAGCCGAAGGCAGAGGCTTTAACCCACTGAGCCACCCAGGCGCCCCCTAAAGCCATTTTCATTTTAACAATCGGCATTTCGCAAAGCTTGAGAAGCACTGATTTGAACCATAAAATTAGCAGACCTCATATTATGGTCTGCAAACTGGTTAAAAAAAGACAGTAATATTATGACTCTTATTTTTGAAGACATTTTTAAGTAACCTCTACTCCCAACGTGGGGCTTGAACTCATAACCCTGAGATCAAGATCACATAGTCCACTGACAGAGCCAGCCGGGTGCCCCATTACTTTTAATTTTTATAAGTGCATTTTCCATTATGGTTTTAGATGTGCATTTAAAACACACAAAAAGTGGTGCCTGGGTGGCTCAGTCGTTAAACATCTGCCTTCGGCTCAGGTCATGACCCCGGCGTCCTGGAATGGAGACCTGCATCAGGCTCCCTGCTCAGTGGGAGGCCTGCTTTCCTCTCCCACTCCCCCTGCTTGTGTTCCCTCTCTGGCTGTGTCTCTCTCTGTCAAATAAATAAATAAAATCTTTTAAAATTTTTAAAAAAATAAAGTAAGTAAAATAAAACACAAAAATTGTCGTAGTGTGGATAGCAACAGTAATGAACTGAATATGGACTGCATTCATTGCACTAGCTAAGAGGCACAGAGACCTGGCTGCCACGGCGATCAGCTGGGGAGGCCAGCAGTGGTACCAAGCCTGGGCTCAGCCTGCAGAGCCTCAGGACAGAACCACTGGCAGGTGTGGCCCATGAGTGAGGATGATCTAGCCATTCACCCCCATCGAAGCCCACCAGACCTGCAGGTCCCATCCATCTGATTAAGAGGTCTTCAGGATGTCAAAAACAACACTGAAGGAGAAAATGCAGTGCTAGCTGGAACTAATTTGACTTTTCCTTCATTGGAACCAAAGGCAGCCAACATCTCTGAAGTGCCATTTGCAATGTGCCTGTGTGTGAGAAGCCTGAAACCCTCCTCTGTTGCCCCTACGAAAAATAATACAAAAGCTATAACAAATATAAGGGGATTCCCAATGAACATTAGATTGTTTTTTAAGTACATAACAAAATTTAAAGCTGCATTTTAGTATGCATTTGTTCTCAGAACCAAACATGATGCAGTATCCCTTTTTAATTTGTCTGAAGTCACGCTTTTCCTTCTAATTAAATCTAAACAGTGTTTTGTCACTTTTTTACTGGGGAAAGTCAAAAGTTGCCTTTGCATGGTACGATTATTACAGATTATAGTTTAAGTTGAACTTTAAAGGAACCGATCATAATTTATCAACTTAGAGTTATTTTTTACTTAAAATGCAGGGCATACACCTGACATATAATAAAAAAGATCTAAAGTTCCCAAGTTGGTCCTCCAGATTGTTGATATGACAAGGATTTTGAACCCAAAAGAGTCAAGACTCACTGAGACGGAGCTCAGTTGCTTTGCTGTTGGATGCAGGACAGAAAACATTCGTGTGGATGACTTCACAAAGAGCTTGCCCAGGCTATGACAATTCCCAGTGGGTTCCTATAAACGGGGACTTCACTTAACTCAGCACTATTAATATTTGAGCCCAGACAATTATGTGTTGGGGAAGTGGGGAGCTGACCTGGGTATCATAGGGTGTTTAACAGTATCTCGGACCTCCACCCGCTACTTGGTGGTAACACTCCTTCCCATGCATGCCCCACAGTCAAAATTATCTCCAGACGTCGTCAAATGCCCCTGAGAGGCAAAAAAAAAAAAAAAAAAGTAAGATTACAGGTGGAATTAGCTACCAAAACTCCCCTCGTTTCCCTGGCCCAAGTCTGCCACTCCAACCAACCCCACGGACTGGCTCAACAGATTACAGAGTGCAGGGAAGAGAAGGTTCACTGTGGACAGCAGCAAGGAAAGGCTTTTTTTTTTTTTTTTTAAGATTTTATTCATTTGACAGACAGAGACATAGCTAGAGAGGGAACACAAGTAGGGGGAGCGGGAGAGGGAGAAAGCAGGCTTCCCGCTGAGGCTTCTTGTCTCTGATTGAGAAGTCTTGTGTCTTCTGCCCACATTGATGAAAAAGTGATAGGATAGCTTACCTACTTGTGATTAGGGTAAAGTCAAAATCCCAGACTCAACCCAGTGGCTAGCCTGGGACACAGAGCCCATCAGAAGCATAGTGGAGGCTAGAACCTAGACAGCTGGATTTTGTAAGCATTAAGAAAAGCTCAGGGTGGGCGCCTGGGTGGCTCAGTGGGTTAAAGCCTCTGCCTTCGGCTCAGGTCATGATCTCAGGGTCCTGGGATCGAGGCCCGCATCGGGCTCCCTGCTCAGCGGGGAGCCTGCTTCCCCCTCTCTCTCTCTCTGCCTGCCTCTCTGCCTCCTTGTGATCTCTCTCCCTCTGTGAAATAAATAAATAAAATCTTTAAAAAAAAAAAAAAAGAAAAGAAAAGCTCAGGGTGGCTCAGTCATTAAGGGTCTGCCTTTGGCTCGGGTCACGATCCCAGGGTCCTGGGATTGAGCCCCGCATCAGGCTCCCTGCTCGGCGGGAGGTCTTTGGCTCAGGTCTTGATCTTGGGGCCCTGGGATGGAGCCCTGAGTTAGGCTCTCTGCTCTGCAAGGAGTCTGCTTCCCCTCTCTCTTTGCCCCTCCCTCCCACCAAATAAATAAATAAAATCTTTAAAAAAAAAAAAGACATAATGCCCATAAAGTGCTTAGCATGGAGGTCTGGCCATGGAAGGGCTCCCTAAATTTTAATCACCATTTTTAGGGGAAGAGGGATGTGAAAACATGTTCTAGATATCAGAAAGCTTTCATTTAAGAGAACTTCAGGGGCCGGCCAAAGAGGAGCCTTCCCTCACCCCCTTCCTCCCTGCCCCAACCACCCATGGTAACCTAAGCTCATCATCACACTGTCTCTCCCCAAGAGAAAAGGACCAAAGACCGAGCTGATCAACACTGTTGATCACAGTGCCTGGTACAAAGTGTGCACTTAGGAATGAATGAATAAATGAATGAATGAATGAATGAATGAATGAAAGAAAACGGAAGGCATTAGGTCTCTGAGCAGGCAGGAGGATCTGGGATGAAGGTCCGTCCTTGGGGGTGCTGAACTTGACAGGGCTGTATACCCTCCAGTGATGCCAGAAAGGAGAAAAGAGCAGAAAGTGGACTCAGACCACTGTGGTCCCTCTGCGGGAAGAAGGGGGCTGATGTCAGATGGCCTTGGGAGTGAAGGGAACCTGACTCACTGGGTTGCCAGGCAACTGTCCAGGGGCAGAATATTAATTTGCATTGAATCAACTGGCCAGTTTCAGGAACTTACCCATTTGCAGGGATGGGGAGGCAGGAGCTGAGGAAGGGGTGGTGGCTGGGGACTAGCCTGGCAGGTTCTGAAGCAGAACAGAGACAGCAATCTTGGTGCATGGCACATAAATGAAGTAAAAAACAAACAAACAAACAAACAAAACATGGGGCCAGGCTGGGGAGGGAGGAAAGTGAGACCAGGAGGGGTAGGTGGGTTGTGAGATCCAAGGCAGGTGGAGGAACCAGCCGTCAGCAAAGGCAGATTCAGCAGGAGCTGGACTTCTGGAGTGAAGGTGGGACAGAGGCTGTGGCCCAGAAGAGGCAGCAGCACACACAGAGTCCAGAGAGGACCGGCCAGGAGTACAGCTCCACTCCCTCACCTGTCGGGGGTGGGCAAGCAGCTTCACCTGGCCAACCCTCAATGCCAAAATTCCCCTGAGTAAAGATTCCTCTCACATCGGTGCTTTTCGGATCATTTCCCATCTTAAAACCACTGGTAGAGTTAAATAAAATACTTTCTAATATTTTATTATAAAAATGTTCAAATACACAGAAGAGTTGAATTTTAAAGTGAAGACTCATCAATCAGAGAAAGACAATTATTATATGATCTCTGATATGAGGAATTTGAGGGGCAGGGCAGGGGGGTCGTTGGGGGGTAGGGAGGGAAGAAATGAAATAAGATGGGATCAGGAAGGAGACAAACCATAAGAGACTCCTAATCTCACGAAACAAACTGAGGGGGTTACTGGGGGGTAGGAAGGTAGGGATAGGGTGGATGGGTGATGGACACTGGGGAGGGTTTGTGCTATGGTGAGTGCTGTGAAAGGTGTAAGCCTGATGATTCACAGGCCCATACCCCTGGGGCAAATAATAATAATAATAATAATATTTTTAAAAATAAATAAATAAATAAAGTGAAGACTCATACGGCCACCACCCAGATTCTATAATTTTATTATTGTCGATCTCCTACCCATGTTATTTCTATGCATTTCAAAATAAATGTATAGTACACTTTGCCCTAAATATTTTATTAACTAGAGTTCAAATTTATTACAGTTCTTTTTTTTTAATAAAATTTATGTACAATGGAATTCACAATCCTAAGTGTGTCCTCAATGGGTTTTGACAAAGATTTGCATTCAAAGGGTTTTGACAGTCCGCAAACAGGGTTCTGGGCTTGATTTTGACTATTAAATGAGATAACAGGCCCTGTCAGTGATGTGGGAAACAAAGGCAGAAAAAAATTATTAAATTTCCTTTCTACCTATAACCCGTTGACAAGTCCCTGAAACAGGCAGAGGGACTTTCCTCTAGGGACTCAACCGCGTCAATGTTAATACTTTGCTAAGCGCAAAAGGCAATCCTAGCCTGAAACCCTCCCCCAACCCACCAGGATCCTCTAAGTCTACTTTAACATGAAAAAATCCCTTTATTTCTAAACCCCTCAAGAAACATGTTGGCAGTCATCCCCCAAGCATATGACCCACCGATATTCATCTGAAGAGTCGCATGACTAAGGTTTTATTAGATGGTAATAAATGACCTTTTCCCAACAATAGCTAGCCCCCTCAAGGTCCTGGAAACCTTGCTTCCAAAATTCCTTAGAGACTTACACTATCCCTACACCCCCTCCCAACTTAAAATATATTATGGGCCGCTCCTCATGACCCCAGAGCAGCTCTCTCTGTCCACGGGTCCTGTCCTTGTGCTTTTTAATAAAACCACTTTTTGTACCAAAGACATCGCAAGAATTCTTTCCTGGCCTCGGCTTCCAACCCTAACATCCTCCTTCCTACTTCACCAGCACTCATACAACCGTGGAAGGTGTTGCTGTTAAGATATGGAAGGAAAACAATCCCCAGGTGGGAAGCCAGGCTGTGAGCCAGGGCAGTGGGAAGCAGGAGGTGGGTGGACCTGAGGAGCTAGGGTGAGGCCTGCATGGAGGAGGCAGCATTAATCTGTGAGAGAAGCCTCCAGGGACTGTTATAGGAAAGAGTGGAGAAGAAAATAATCAAGGAAAGCGGGGTAGAATATTCTGGAAGTCAGCAGGATGCAGCAGCATGGAGGAGGAGCAGGTAAGGCTGTGGTGCTGAAAAAACCAATGATAATAGCCTTCCGGAGAACTTACCATGTGGCAGAGACCAAGTGAATCTACATGTGTCCAGTTATCCCTCACAAAGGCCCTCCCAGTAAGTACAGGGCGCATCCCAAGTCTGGGACTTGCCTCAGATCACAGCTAGGAAGTGCCAAAGCCGGGGTTCAGCCCAGGGCGGCAAAGCCTCCTTGTCCTAGCCTCCCACATGCACAAACGCCGGTCCGGACCCAGACTCCAGCCACCCCCTGGGCCTCACCCCTGCTTCTGATTTGAGAAGACTTCGGATGAGCGCCCTGGGTGTGGGGGTGGGTTTAGAGCTCCGCAGGTGATCCTAACGTGAGGAGTGGGTGGAGAGCCACGGCTCCAAAGGCACTGCTGGGGATCCGATGAGAAGGGGAGAGGAGGCCGAGGCTGGAATGAGGGGTCCACTGCTCTCCCTCCTCAGCAGCGGGGGCGGGGGGCATCACCTGGCCCTGAGCTCAACCCAGGCGCCCTCTCCGCTCAGCCTCCGCTGTCCTCTTGGACCTGCCCCCTTACCAGCCTGGGAGAGCAGGTAAAGCCGGAGTCCTGAACCCACTTCCTCCTCCGCAGCCTCCCTCCCGGGGAGGGGCCACGGACACCCACGCTGACCTGAACACCTCCCAGGTGTCACTGTTTGTCCCAGCACCTTCACCCCTCCCAGGCCTCATCGCCTGAGGCACAGAAGTACCCTCGGCCTTGTCCACCATCGATAACCAATGAGGAGCCCTGGGCAGCCTGGGACGGCGGTTTGCAGCTCCCCGGTACCGCAGGTGGGAGTCCCAGGACCACTGCTTGCCTGCTAGGGCCAGCCCTGGCCCGTGGGAGTGTGGCCAGGCGAGCAGAGTTGCCCCCGAGTCTCCCTCCCGAGGGAACTACCCCCCCCACTGTTGGTATTATGTCTATTGTTTGTGCCCCCCTCCCCCGGAACCTAAATGCCGCCAAGCCATGAGAGGGCCAGTCATTGTCACCCCTTATCCCCAGGGCCTCATCCTACCCGTGGCTTACAGCAGGGGCTCACTAACTGGAAGGAAAATGGAACGGAGGAACCGCCCGATATTTGATGAACATCCTCCTTACCTGTATTTGGAAAATCCCATGCAAGTTCACGCCGGGCCAGTTCTGATTGACAGAAGCCTTCACAAGGCCAAAACCCCTGGTATCTGTGTTCTGTTCCAGCCATAATAAATCACCACAAGTTTGGGAAGCTTGAGACAATGCCAATTCTTTCTCTGACAGTTCCGTAGGTCAGGAGACCAGGTACAGCATGGGTCCCCAGCGTCCCCAGAGCTAAGCTCCATTCTAAAGGCTCTGGGGATGAACTCGCTTCCAAGCTCATCGGATTGTTGGCTGAATTCAGTTCTTTGCGGTCCAGTCCAGGGCCTCAGCTGGGGGCCTCTCTCGGCACCTGAAGGCCACCTGCTCTCCTCAGCCTGCTGCCCTCCCTCTGCCATCCTCATACCAGCAAGGGCAGGTGGACCTCTTCATTCTTCAAATCTCTGATTTATCCTTTAGCTGCATCACTTCCGCCTTTAGCCAAAGGGCATTCTAGCCAAAGAACATGGTTTGGGTTTTTTTTTTTTTTAAGATTTTATTTATTTATTTGACAGAGAGAGAGAGATCACAAGTAGGCAGAGAGGCAGGCAGAGAGAGAGGAGGAAGCAGGCTCCCTGCTGAGCAGAGAGCCCAATGCGGGCCTCGATCCCAGGACCCTGAGATCATGACCTGAGCCGAAGGCAGAGGCTTTAACCCACTGAGCCACCCAGGCGCCCGTGGTTTGCTTTTTTTTTGGTTTTGTTTTGTTGTGAGAGAGAGAGAGAACACACACAGCAGAGGGAGAGGCAGAGGGAAGGAGCCCAGCTCAGGACTGGATCCCAGGACCCCAGGATCATGACCTGACGCTTGACAGACTGAGCCACATAGTCATCCTGCCAAAGAACGTTTTAAGGACTCATCTGATTAAATGGGCCCACTCAGATAATCCAGGATAAGCTCCTACTTTAAAGTCTATAATTACATCTGCAGAGTCCCTTTTGCCATGTAACCTCATATATTCACAGGTCCTGGGAATTGGGGTATGGACATCTGTGGGGCACCATTATTCTCCCGGGAGGAGAAAGATCCCAAAACAAGATTTCTGGTCCAGGTCGCCTTGGTCTTATAAGCTCAGGACAGGGATTATTCCCCTGTGTGAGCCTCAGTTTCTTCATCTGTAGAATAGGGACACACTAGTACTTACGTCCAAGGGCCATGGTAAAGAGCAACTACATTTATTCATGCAAAGAGCCTGTCCCACAGCGTTGTCACTATTGTGAGAACAAGGGCCGGGTCAAGAGAGAGGGAGGGGGCTGGCCCCAGAGTCGGGATGTGGTCTTCAATTTGGTAGACTCAGAAACTGGATTTTCCGGTCACCCAGTGAGTCAAGGTATTGGAGCCGGGAGTCTATCCTGGCCTCACCAGTCCCCACATCTTCTGTACACTTCTTAGAAGTCTAGCCTCTCCACAGGCTCCATCCCTGCCACCTCTTCAGTGGCAACCCAGGACAAGTGTCCCTTTGAGTCGTGGACAGCAGGAGGGAAAGCCTTAGATTCACAGATGATGCTTTTTAGGTAATTATCCTCTTAAGGCTTGGAAAATGGGAAGCTCTCTGATATGTGCAAAGTGTGTGCACAGACCTTGTTACATTTCCCCTTCACAGCAGCCCAGTGAGGTAGGAATGAATGATCCCCATTTCACAGATGAGGCTAACTGAGGCCCAAAGAGGATCAGGGAGAAGGTGCAAACCAATTAGGTACTCGTGATGTTCTGGGCACTGTGCATGGTGCTTTAGCTACATCACCTTCACAAGACTCCCCCCACCAACCCAAGTTATTTTCCTCATTTCTTGAAGAAGAAAATAGCTCACAGAGGAGGAGAGATCCGCTCAAAATTCAACATCTGGAAAAGGGCAGGGCCTGGAAACCCATCTGTTTCCCAATGGACAAGGTTCCCCTGAGAGCAGAACTTGCAGGTTTGTAACTGGGAGCACCTCCGTTTGAGTGCTCTCTCTCCACTCTGAGCAGAGCCCTCCCTGTGCGCCCGCCAGTGCCCGCAGCCAGTGGGGCCCATCGCCTGCTGAGGGGGTACCTGCTTCTGTCTGCTGCTATCACCAGCCCCGGTGTGACCAGCCTGCGAAGAACAGCCGGGGCGGTGGGCGGAGGGGTGCATAACCCCCTCCACAGGCGAAATCTTGGGTTCTGGTGCAACTAAGACTCCACAGAGGGCTTCTCATTTCCTGTCACCATGGCAACAGGAACATCTCTATTCCTCTAGCATGGAAACAGAACTGCTCCCCACACCACTGTCTCCCAAGCCCCCCGCAAAGGCCCTTCCATCTCTAAGACGCTAGATTCAACTCGTTATCATCAATGCCTGCACTGGATTTGTCGTTTTCACTTAATTCCATGTGCTGAGTCACCAAACCGGGCCCTGGATTAGAGCGGTTATTCTCCGGAACATTCGGCTGCTGGTTGCCATGGACACCTCACAGCCTGCTGTATCACCTGTTAATTCTCAGCAAGGCTGGCTGTGAGCATGGGTACCACTGCCCTTTATCCAGGACCCAAGGGGAATCAAAACTCCCCCAGACAAGGAAGGGCCCTGATGATGTGTGAACAAGAGCAAAATCTCTAACACCAACCGTGGAAAAATCAAAAGCAGCCTAGAGCTAGTTACATCTGTCCAAAACAGGTCAAGGTGGCAATTTATCAAATCAGCCAACAAGCATACTACTTGGTTTTCTGGCACATCTTGGGTAAACACTTCAGTCTCTTTGCTAACCACTTTAAGGTGTATTTTTATATTGGAAAGTGGTGAATGCATTACACAGATTGCTCTCTCCCCTGGAAAACAAAAGGAGGGAGCCTCCGACTGCAGGAGCCCACAAGAATGACCCTTGGGTGGGTGGTTTGCAAGAGTCAGGGGGTATGGGGCAGACCAGAGGTGGAGGGGACCTGCAAGAGGAGCCCCTCTGCCACAGAGGGCGCAAGGAGGGGCAGACGCTTGGGGTTTTCCAGGCAAGGGAGGTGAAGAGGCAACCAGGCTGCAGCCCCCAGGCAGAGAGGACGGGGCCATCAGCCCACGGCCCATTGCCCCCGATAACTAGCTCACGTCCTGTTTGCAGAGCCGGGCAGAGGGGACAGGGGATCGATACAGCACTCCACAGCCACACGCTCCCTGCTCTTCAAACACCAATGTATGATGAAAGATGCTTCCTCTGAGTCCAAGGTCACTCGGTGCATCTGCCTCACTGGCCCCCCCCAAAGGGACGCAGTAGGAGGGCTGATGCACCCTAAGGACTGGGTGGGGGGCACTGTTGCTGCCCTCCTGTCTCCTGCCTCCCCTCATGCCCAGCTGAAGCCCTGCCCCAACCCCGCACCTGCCCCTCACTGCCAGGAAGGTCAACTCCCTTCCCTCCCCCCACGTGGATGACTGATTGAATGAATGGCAGGGCAGGGGTGAGGTACCTGTGCCCACGCCCTTTTGTCTTGCTGTGGCAGAGGCTGGCCTCCTGGGGTTTGGGAGGGGCCTTGAGGGCTTTATAAGGCAGGGCAGGAGCACCAAGAGGAGCAGAGACGGGAAAAGTCACCCAGCCGGCTAGAGCATCGCCCACCTCCCAGCTCTGCAGGTGAGAGCACCCAGGAGGGGTGTGGAGAGGCGGGGAAGAGGGTTGATGGGACAATTCCCTGCATCAAGGCAGCGGGCTCACGCCTCGGTGTCTCCAGGGCTGCCACCCTCCTCTTATCTCAGGGCCAGACTAGGTCTCAGCTCTAGAACCCACACGGGCATTCCCATCCCTTTCCTTCGAGCTGACCCGCTGCTTCAACCCTCTTACTACACGTTCATCCCAGTCCTGTGAGATGAGAAAGGCAAAACAAAGGCTCTTCTCCCATCTCTTGGGTGAAAAAACTGAGGCCAAGAAGATGTGATTTGCCCAAAGTCACACAAATTACTGGGAAGGGTTGGAACTGGAGCCCAGGGCTTCTGGATCGCATCTCAAGCTCTTTCCTAGACCAGCGCTGTCTGAAAGAATTTCGCATGATGATGGGGTCTGTATCTGCACCGTCCAATATGGTGGCCACCAGCCACAGGTACACTGGAAGTTGGCTAGCCTGGGGGAGGAGTATTTTATTTTAATTAATGTAAATGTAAAGAGCCACATGTGGCTGTTAGTTACCACGTTGGACAATACACGTGGCTACCATAGGCCAGCGTAGCTCTAGATCACGGAACTTTCAACTTGTTTCTTTAACACCAAGAACACTTTCTCTTCCAAAGGAAATCTAACAGAGAACCCCACTATGAAAAAACAGATAAAAGTAGTACTTTATTGATAAAAATGTGTTCCTAGGAGGTAAAGACAATCAGAATAATGAGACTGAAAGAACACAAATGCTGAGAATAGAATTTTAGATTTGAATTCATGTGAGTATCTGGTTTATTTCTGTATTATGGTTTCCCCAAACTCAGGTCACCCTGACCTGCAAATGTTAACAGCTTAAAAAATTTCTTCATTACAATCACAGGATAGCTCAGTTAAGCAAAAATGGTGGGAGAAGCTTCCCTCCACGGGTGGCACAGAAGAGGTGGAACCCAACCACACGGTGAATACACTGGTGGTCTCTACAGAGATCCCGGGCCTTCTCTAATGTGCCCTTTGGTATGACTAAAAGCTCACTTTAAATCACAAGAGGTTGGGGTGCCTGGGTGGCTCAGTGGGTTAAAGCCTCTACCTTCGGCTCAGGTCATGATCTCAGGGTCCTGGGATCTAGGCCTGCATCGGGCTCCCTGCTGGCAGGGAGCCTGCTTCCTCCTCTCTCTCTGCCTGCCTTTCTCTCTCTGTCAAATAAATAAATAAAATAATAACATTAAAAAAATATATCACGAGAGGTAAACATCTACAGAGCTGCTCACATAGCCTCAGATTCTGCAGAAGTTTGGAAACTCACTGCTGTAATTAAGGTACATGAGGAGGAAAGGGGGCGAGGGCTTGGGAGCTGGGGGAGTTAGCAGAAACTGGAGAATCGAGCTGAGGATCAGTCCGCAACCCCACACAGCATTGTACCTGCCCGCACGGAGGGATCTAGAGTCCATCTGGTCCATGCCCATGCCTCTGGGTGCCCATCTTTCAGCTCTGCCCCTCTTTTCTTTGCAGACGAGATGCAGCAACGGTGCATGTGTGTGGTGATCTTGGCGCTGGCTCTGGCCACCTTCTCTGAAGCTGCTTGGAAGCCCCACTCCCAGCTGCAGGATGCACCCTCGGGTCCTGGGGCAAATAGGGGCTTGGAGCCACGCTGGCTGGACCAGCTGGGCGCAGCCTCTCACCAGCGGAGGCAGCTAGGGCTTCAGGGTCCTCCACAGCTGGTGGCAGGTAGGAGCTATGACAGCAGTCCCTGCTTTCCTCGGTCAGCCAGGATTGGCCCTGGCCTTGGTTTCCAGCAGTTAGATGTCCTTCCCATATCCTCACCTTCTGTCCCCCCTCTGACCCTCAGACCTGTCCAAGAAGCAGGGACCGTGGGTGGAGGAAGAAGAAGCAGCCTATGGATGGATGGACTTCGGCCGCCGCAGTGCTGAGGAAGGGGACCGGCGTCCCTAGGATGGAGCTTCGGCGCCCAGCCATCTCCCAGCCCAGCCCAGTCCCATGAAAAACCACTCAAAATAAATTAGCTGTTTACGGATCACATTGTGTCAAGTGTGGGGCAGGGGAGGGGAGTTGATGGGGACAGGGTTGAGGCAGCAGGGAAAACGGAGCACTCTCCTGGGGGCAGGGACCACGACTGGTTCTCCTGGGTGTCCCTAGAGCCTAACACCGACCCCAAACCTACTCATGCAGGTGGAAAATGGTGTGGGCTCGCAACCAGAGTCAGCTTTCTAAAAGGTAAATCGAATTGTGCCACTCGAGGCTTTAACCCTTCAATGCTTCCTGTCGCACTTAGAATAAGACCTAAACTTGCCAAAGCCCTAAGCCAGCCCCGCTGTCCTCACGGCCGGCGCCGTGTTCCTTCCTCCTCTCTCCCTTACACAAATGCGCCAGAACATTTGTCCTCGCTGTTCCCTGTGACCCGAAGGCTTTTCCCAGGCACCAACCTGGCTGGCTGCCCTTTTTCTCCTTGGGGTCCCGGCTGAAATGCCAGGCACCCTAGAATGAATTGCCGTGTAGGACAAGAGCATCCGTCACATGACTACGGTCCCTGCAAAGGTCCAAACAACAGCGCCTTCCTGGGGGACATAAGGAACAAGTTAGTGAGGACAAGTAAGCGTTGTTGAGCAGCTCAGCGGAGCTTGTCCTCTGCGGCCCAGGGCTAATGGGGAAATGCTGCTACAGACCCAGGCTACTTAGTGTCAGTGGGGGTGACAGGATTGCAGGGCAGGGGGGACCGAGTGGCAGCACTTAACCATCAGAGGCACAGACCTACTCACCAGGGAGCCTCACCCCACAGGATTTGCAGCAGCAGCTTAGACCATGGTGCTCCAAACTTGAGATCTGTGGGTGGCCAAGAAGGGCACTGTTGGCCCTAGGCAAGGAGAACAGATCAAGAGCAAACGAGCCTAAGGCTGATGTCAGCTGCCCAAACGGAAAACCTTGACCCGTGGCCTGGTTTACAAATCTGCATCAATGCCCAGAAGTTGCCATTTATCAGTGTAAGTGTACACTGGAGAAGGAGGCACACCCAGATATTTCAAAAGCTGCTGCGTACAGGGCCTGAGCCGCCACACCAGACAACCACAAATGCCATCTCGCCTCCACCCACATTAAAAAGAGTGCACGGTGGCGCCTCGCCTGGCTGGCTCAGTCAGTGGAGCATGTGGCTCTTGATCTCAGGGTTGTGAGTTCAAACCCTACACTGGGCTCCACGCTGGGCATGAAGGCTACATACATACATACATACATACATACATAAAGTGTAATCGTTTAAAAATATCCATTCCAGCATGTGCTGTCCATGGTCCACTAGAAGCATCAATATTCTTGCGGTGCCTGGGGGGCTCAGTTGGTTAAGCATCTGACTCTTGGTTTCAGCTGTCATGGCCCCTGCGCTCAGCAGGGAGCCTGCTTCTCTTTCCCTCTCCTTCTGCCCCTCCCCCTGCTCACACACACTCTCTCTCTAAAATAAATAAATCTTTTTTTTTTTACTTTTTTTTCTTTAAAGATTTTATTTATTTATTTGACACAGAGAGAGAGAGAGAGAGAGATCACAAGTAGGCAGAGAGGCAGGCAGAGAGAGAGGAGGAGGAAGCAGGCTCTCTGCCGAGGCGCCCTAAAATAAATAAATCTTTAAAAAAATTTTTCACGATGGGCGCCTGGGTGGCGCAGTGGGTTAAAGCCTCTGCCTTCGGCTCAGGTCATAATCCCAGGGTCCTGGGATCGAGGCCCGCATCAGGCTCCATGCTCAGCAGGGAGCCTGCCTCCTCCTCTCTCTCTGCCTGCCTCTCTGCCTACTTGTAATTTCTCTCTCTCGCTGTGTCAAATAAATAAATAAAATCTTTAAAAATAAATAAATAAATAATAAAAAATAAAAAAATAAAAATAAAACAATTTTTCACGGGACGCCTGGGTGGCTCAGTTGGTTAAGCAGCTGCCTTCGGCTCAGGTCATGATTCCAGGGTCCTGGAATCGAGTCCCGCATCGGGCTCCTTGCTCAGCAGGGAGCCTGCTTCTCCCTTGGCCTCTGCCTGCCACTCTGCCTGCTTGTGCTCTTTCTCTCTCTCTGACAAATAAATAAATAAAATCTTTTAAAAAAAAGATTAAAAAACAAACAAACAAACAAACAAATAAATAAATAAATTTTTCTGCCAGGGAGCTTATCCTTACCCACGCGCGGGACACAGAGCATGCCGTTAATGCCCAAGCCGCCTGTGACAAATGTCAGCTGGGCGATGCTTGCCCAGCTTCCGAGCCCCTTGGGTGGGGTATCGGAGATGGGCTCCATCTCGCTGGGTCCCGAGCTTTACCAGTGTCCTTGCGACTGTGCAGATTCTGACTCTGTAGGTCTGGGGTGGGACCTGAGAGTCTGCATTTCTGACAAGCTCCCAGGAGATGCCAAAGACACCGGTCCACAGACCACACCCAAGTTGCAAAGGGTACACTTGTTCCCAGAGTTCCCAGTAGGGTTAAGCCTCAGTGCCTCATACATCCTTTAGCTTCCTTCCTTCCCCCCCCCCCCGCCCCTCCCCCGGGCCTCCCAGGAGTGCTTCCTGGATCAGCTTCCGAACAAATTACTTGTTTTCAAATGCTCTTGCAGGTCTGACTCCAGGTCTCAGGGAGCTCCACCTAAGACAGTGGGCAACTCTTGCAGCCAGGGCACGGGGCCAGAATCCCTGGAGCAGAAAAATAGGGAAGGGAGTCCTATCTGAGCACGGGCTCCAGAGGCCTGAGGCCTCGGATTCACATCCCAGTTCCGCAGCTGGCTCTTAGACACTTTGGAGGGTCACTGGACCTGCCTAGGCCTGTTTCATCCTCCGACACCATTTACCAGATCACCCACCACTCCACACGGGTTGTTGATGTGACTAGGTCATGTATTTAAGAGAAGTCTGTCATCTCTCCAGAGCTTTGCTCCAGCAAAGCTGCATGCATGAGCACACGCACACATGCACACACATGCACAAATGCACGCATGCACACTCCCAGAGAAAGATGCCAGAGTGAGGGCCAGGTAGAGCACAGGTCCTTTATTTCCTGCACTGGCAGGTGTATAGGCTGACAAGCAACAGAAGAACAGAAGAGCCAGTAGCACAGCAGGGAGCAGGGCCGGACCCACAGGGGTCCTGAGCCCCAGACTCCAGCTGTTTAGGAGTAAAAAATAGGAAAGGGAAGAACATCTGAAATGAAGAAATGAGGAGGAGAGCAGGGAGGGAGTGACTTGGGCGGGGAGCCTAGATACTCAAGGGCCAAAGGCAGGGAGGCAGGGAGGAGGCCCCTAATGGACAGAAGACCCCTCACCCATACATACAGAGTCTCCTGGTTTCCAACAGTAGTGAGGAACTGAGAAGAAAGGGCCAAGAATGGAGGAAGAAGGCCAGGTCCCTGAAAGTCAGCAAGTCTGGGGCCAACTTTAACTTGGGGGTCAAGGCGCATGTTGTTAGGAGGGTCATCAGGACACCTTCCCACACCAGGGTCTAAGCCCCACCCCCAGCCCAGCTTAGAGCCGGGTCTGGCAGCTGGCCAGCCTCCCCCTGGGCTTTCACCGCCGCCTGGGCTAGCACGGGACCCCCGGCCCACAGTTCTGCACCAGCTGCAGAGCGAGGGCCAGAGTCCCCTATCTCAGAAAAGCCTGCAGGCTTGGGTCCTTAAGTCCCAGCCCAGGTTGGTCAGGACAGGAGATGCTGCACTGCTGACACAGGGGGGTCCCATTTGGGAGGACGGGACGGAGGTTTCTGGGGCAGGTGGGACTTGGCCAGGCAGCTGAAGGAGGGGCCTCAGGCTGTCTGTGGGGCCTCTGCAGGCTGTGGGGACACATTAAAGCCTGAAAGAGAAGGGGAGTGGAGGTGAACTAGGCGTGGAGGTGAACTGGAGGCCTGGACGGTGGGCAGGGGCTGAGACCTTGTCAGCTATTTCAGGAAGACGGCCACGACTGATCTTTGTGCAGGCTGCCCACTGGCCATAGAAGTCACTGTTCAGTATACAAACTGCACAAGCGTCCATGGAGACCCTGATGAGGCTGCCCAGCAGTGACCAAAGGGCCATCAGACCGGGAGCAGGCCACCTATGATGGTGAGGCTAGCAACAGGCTCTAAATTTCACAGCTGACTGAGCAGGCTAGGCAGGCACCGGGACAGGGTCAGAGCGGAGAGCTAGGCCAGGAAAGTCATTACAGCAAGGCAGTGACAAGAACAGGCTCGGATCCACTCCAGCGGTGTGACCTCCAACCAGTTACTTGAGCTCTGTTCTCACCTAACAAAGGGGGAGAGTAACTCCTACCCACAGGGTGTGACGATTAAAGGAAACAATGCACCTCTGTGAAGGCAGCCAGCCCTTGGGGCGGATAGCTCTCCAGACCTTGGGGTTTCTAGCTGGGGAGAGGAGACCCTAGCCCATCTTCAGACTCACCCAGGGGACTGGTCCGACCACCCTTGCTGGCAGAGGCCTTTGTCCCAAAGGACTCGGTGGCCCCAAATCACCCTCCTCTTCCTCCCAGGCCCGGAGGGTGGCTGGCCCTGTCCTCCTCCAGTCTCTCAAGGTCCCGGGTCAGCACCCAGGCTGCTGCTCTGCGATCCTGCCCCCCACGTTGTTCTGGCCTGCTGCTGCCCCTGCTGTGGGGCTGGGGAGCCTGGGGAGGGGGACAGCGGAGACAGGAAGCTGAGGTCCCCATACAGACCCCCAGCCCAGCCCCGCAGGAGAAAAGGGGTGGAGCTCTGGAATCTAATGCAGATTCCACATAAATGAGCCCTGGGGCCACAGTTCCCCAGTGCCTATGCAAATGATAGGCAAAGTCCATGCAAACCAACAGGCTAGGTGGGGCCAGTTGGGGTCAGTGAACACCTCACCTTTCATCGGCTGGATGATCTGCAGCTTGTCCGGCTGGCTGGAGGGAGGCCCCTGCGGGAGCACTCACCTTTCTGGGGCACCTTCTGCCTCAGCGGCAGCCTGTACCCTGAGTCCCGCCTGTCAGCCAGCTGCTGGAGGACGCGCTTCATGCTTTGGTGAGAGGAGCCCAAGTCGCTGGCCTCCAGGGTGGCGGTCACCACACTCTCATCCAGCTCCGGCTCCACCTCCTCCCAGGCCTCAGCCTCCTCCGACACCAGCTCCGCCTCTTCCGTTGACTTGTCCCCAGTGGGTACCCCCTCTTCTGTGGTCCCCATCTCCTCTGAAGGCACAGAATCCTCTGCTGTCATTAACCCCTTCTCAGCCTCGAACCCCGGTTCTGGCTCTTGCGCCTCACTGCTGCGCAGCTTGTACCTGGCCAGGAAGACAGGAATGTCTTCTGTGCTCCTGAAAGCCTACCCCAGCCCTACCCTGGGACTCCTGAAGGCCTACCCCAACCAGAGCCCCTGGCCCTGCATCTTCCACTCCCATGGGACATCCCCGACACCAGGGCTGAGAAGCTCCCTGCTCTCTGCCCCAGTCTACCCTCAAGACCCTACGGCTCCTCCCCACTTCTGTTCCAGTGGTGGGGCAGGGGGGGG
>LNAC01000091.1:7176278-7209739 GCA_002007465.1 Ailurus styani
ACCCCCCCACCCCGAGGCCGCCCTACCCGCTGTGGCAAGTCTTCCCAGGCACACGGCAAAGTGTTTGGCAGCCCTTGAAGCAAGAGGTCACATGGAATGAGGCCCCATCGGGGAGCAGAGTCAGGCATTCTAGAATACCCCATGACCCTCTCTGGGCCTGGGTCCCTTCCCTGGGACAATGAGGGGGCAGAACGAGATATTCTCCAAGATCTCCTCCGACTCTGACTCTGCACACAGAGCCTGGGGCCTGGCTGCTCCATGAGCCGAGGGCAGGGAGGAGGGGGCCGGGGTTCCACAGGGCCGGGAGGGAGGAGGGAGCCCAGCATACCCAGACACACCGTTTGGCAGCAGCGCTGCAGCGTCAGGACCTGGGTCCGCAACTGGGTGACCTCCCTCCGCCGCTGGTCATGGGTCTCTGTCCTGAGCGCCAGCACCTCCAACAGCTCGGCCATCTGCTGGCTGGCCTCCGCTAGGAGGAGGAGGGGACAGAAGGTCCACACTGGCTCCCCCCGGCCTCTGGGGACCAGCCTGGCCCTCCTGAGGTCCCATCCACCCCACCCCTCAGCTCGGGGAGGGGACTCGGGGCTCACAGGACTCCGCATTCCTCACCGGGTCTTCATCCCAACAAATGTGTGTTAACTGACATGAAGCAAGCCCCTGGGTGAGCGGCTGGCGGGACCTGGTCCCAGCACATGCAGAGCTCAAGTCCAGTGGGGACACTGATGAGCAAGGAAATGCCACCAGGCCTACTCTGGGCTAGGATGGAATGCATGTAAAGGGTGTGCTGGGGGTCACAGCGGCTGCCCCCGGGCCTGTCTTACATGGTCGGTGAAGCTCAGACCTCTGCAGGGTAAGTGGGACTCGGCCAGGCCAGGAAGGACAAATGAAGCCCAGACAGGGTGTGGAGGGGCCCAGAGCCCATCACAAGACCCTGGGAGGGAGGACTCGCCAGATCCCAGGGGCTGGGGTAGGGGGCCGAGGTTACCCTTTGGCCAATGGGAAGCTTGGGGTTTTAGGCAGAGGATGACATGGTCAGATTTGATTTTAGAAAACTCATTTGGGCTGCGTGCAGAAGGACCTGGAAAGACAGCAGTACAGGAGGGGAGACCAGTTAAGACCGGGCCTGGGCGAGAGGCCCAGGGCTAGAGGGGGTGAGGGGGACTGAAGGGGGGTGAGGAGGACGAAAGAGACTTGAGCCTGTCTTAGGAGGTGGAAGCAACTGAACTTGGGAACGAGCTCCTGTGCCAGGGGCCTGGCCATTCGGGGAGCTGAGGAACCCAGAGGGAAGGAAGGTCAGGCCTGTGGGGAGGGGAGCCCCATGAATTCAGCCTGCGCCTGCGTCTCACAGCTGGACTTGAGCTTCTTGGGGACAATCGGGGACAAACACTGTGCCTGCTTCATCTTCATAAACACAGGGTATCCACACGCCCACTGCCCCAGCCCCAGTGCCTCGCCTGGTGTCTGGCAGCTCACGGCTCCTTCTTTTCCTTGCTTCCAGGCCCCTCCTTCCCATGTCCTGAATGGCAAAAGGAAACAGGCTTAGAGGGGCCCATGGCTTCTGCACAGCTCCTGGCAGTGTGCACAAAGCACGTCCTCAGCTGTGCCTCCAGAGAGGTCTGCAGGGCTGAGAGTATTCCTCCCCCTTCTAAAGATGACATTTCAGAGAGGTCAGGAACTTGACCAAGCTCCCACAGCTAGGAAGTGCCGGAGCTGGGACTCGAACTCGGGTCTCAGCCGATGAGTCCTGAGTTCTTCCCTCGGCTCCTCGGGACAGCCCTCCACCCCCGAGTTACAACCTCACGTACAAAACTGCTCCACACAACCCAGGATGAGCATCTGCTCCTCCTCCTCAAGGGCGTCCAGTCCGGAAACCTGGAGGGAGGGAGAGAGGAAGGCGCAGGGGACTAACAGCCCCGCCCGCAGGTGCGCCCTCCTGCCACAGCCTCACCTCCTCTCTCAGCTGCTGGTTCTCCTCCTCCAGCCGCCTCAGCTGCTCCTGCAGGGTTTCCAGCTGGGGGCAGTCGTGCAGCGACTCGGCCTCCCGCGCGGAAGTCCTAGCGGCGCGAGGGAGGGGAGTCGGGACTCAGGGCTGGGGGACCCAGGGCCCAGCCCCCCCAGGGCCTGCCCCCGGACCCCCAGGCTCAGCGTGGTGGTCTCATTTAGCCCCAGCAACCCTGCTGGCAGGTACGCCTTGTGCATCTCTGTTTGTAAATAGGGAAACTGAGGCACAGAGAAGGGACTGCCCCGGTGAAAAGGCAGGACACTCACGCCCCAGAGGCTCCATAGGGATGATCGTGCCGCTGCTCTTCCTCTTCCTCCTCTTCCTCCTCCTCCTCCTCTTCCTCTTCCTCCACCTTTTCCTCTTCCTCTTCCTCCTCTTCTTCCTCAGAGTCGGAGTAGAGCTGGAGGAGATGATCTCGCAAGCTCAGCTGGTGTCTGAGGTGTAAAATCTGCCAGCGGGGGAGAGGATCCCTGTCGGAAGGCAGGCAGGGGCAGGCACAGGTCCTGGCACGAGGGGGACGGAGGTCTGAGATGCCACACCCCGGGCCCCTCGTCCCTGCCCAGTTACCTCCTCCCTGGCTGAGCCCGGCGTGGCTTCCAGCTTGCTGCTCTCCTCCAGCAGAACGCGGTTCTGTTTCGCCAGACACTGGCCAGTGCGAGCCGCCGTATTTAGGTCCCGCTCTCTCTGCAGAGAGACCCACAACCATGGGGAATACTTTCTTGTTTTCTGGGATCTCTCAGACAGGTGGGAGAAGCTAGGGAGTACACAGGGGTCAAAGGGAAGCCAGGCGACTAAGGGAAGCCCTTCCACACACTGGTGTTCCAGGGTACTAGGAAAGAATCTGCCATCAACCCACTGTGGGGCCTGACTCAGTTTCCCCTTATAGAAAAGAGCAGGTCCGACCAGAGGGCTCTAAGAGTAATTCCAGCTTGGACATCATAAGAGGGACCCCCAGGTTGGGCCCTAGAAAAACAGTGAAGCAGGGGACAGGACTCCTACCCCTCTGGGCAGAATTTAAAAGGAGGCCTGGCTAAGGTTCAGCCTGGCCCCAGTAGGAAAGACAGTTCCCACCTCCTCTAGCAGATTTAACATCAGTCTGACATCTTCTTGGGTGATCTTGACTGGCGGGGGCCGGTCAGGACACAGGGCTGCAAAAGCAGAGGGTGCGGCTGGGTCAGGAAAAGGGGGGGGGGCGTATCCTACCCCACATCCCACTGTTTCCTGTCCTATCCCCAGTGCTCCCTCAGCAACAAGTCAGCGACTAGGGAGGAGAAGACTGAGCTCCCTTCCTGGCCCCAATATCCTCTCCACGCTCCCTCCCCCCCAGTATTTATCCCTCCCTTCTCTGCTCCCAGGACCAACTGGACTCTTTTTTGTTCTGGAGGGGCCTGGGCGAGGTGAAGGATCCCAGTCCTCCAAGCTCAGGAGGAACTGGGTTCTCAGCAGCCTGGCACCTAGGAGATCGCAGGCGGCTAGTGGAAGTACAGCCACAGATCGGCCCACCCCTCCTTACCCCGAGGGCAACCTTGGCCCACTCATTGGAGCCTCGTGGGTCCGAAAACAGACACAGTCACCCACCCTGCACCTGTTGCGTGTGGAGAGAAGGAAGAGACTTTCCCAGCACTGCAGAAGGGGGGCCCTGAGCCCTTAGACCCAATCCAGGCATCTCCCGTCACCCAGCAGAGGATATGAGGGGAAGAAGCCTGAGGCCCCGCCCACCCCTAGGCCGGGGAAAGCACGGCTTTGACCCCCGCAGCCAAAAGGTTGACAAAAGCTCCCGCTCCGCCCACCCACCTCCCCAGCGCGGGCTCAGCGCGCACCCGGCAGCGCCCTCCCGCAGCACCCCCCTTCTCCCGGCACTGCGGTAGCCTGGGGAGGGGTGCTCTGGGAGTGCGCAGACCTGCGGGGCATCGGGCGCGCGGAGCCCCCAGACCTGACCCCGCACACACACAACGATCCGCAGACGACAGAAGGGAGGAGGAGGTAGAGAAGAGGCGACCGGACAGGCACCCCAGACAGTGACATCGCAAGTGGACAGAGCGGTAAGGCTGGATGCCAGAAGGGGCGGGGCGCCGGGAACCGACGGGACCCCCTTCTCCACGGAAATGCTACGTCCCACCCGCTCTGGGGTTCCGGGGGCCCGGTTTACCTTCCTCCAGCTCCCGAATAAAGGCGGCGCGCTCCGGGCCCGACACCCCAGGCCCACGGCCGATGTAGGCGGCCGGCGTCTTCCCGATGCCCGCCGCCTTTCCAGTCCCCAGGCCAGCGGCCCGGGCC
Source organism: Ailurus styani (assembly GCA_002007465.1). Classification (NCBI taxonomy): domain Eukaryota; kingdom Metazoa; phylum Chordata; class Mammalia; order Carnivora; family Ailuridae; genus Ailurus; species Ailurus styani. The sequence continues at coordinate 7,180,558 of LNAC01000091.1, forward strand.
CCAAAGGGCCCCTGGACTAGAAAGCGGGTCCGTGGCGCGTCCGAGTTGCCGGGCACGGACTGGCCATTCCCCTGGGCGGCTGAGAATGCGGACGCGCGTGGGGCTCCCGCCGCCGATCCAGCCTTGGAGGTCGGGCGACCTGGGGCTGGGCGTCCCGAGACGGATGGGGATCCGGATCCTGCTCCCTGTCCGGCCGCGGGTGCCTGCGCAGAGGGCTCGGGAGTGGGATGCGCTGAGAGCGGGGGTGCGAGGGTGATTCCCGCCGGATTCCCGGGTCTGAGTCGGTGCCTGGCGTACCAGGACCCCGACCCCTTAGGACGCATCTTGAGTCCGCAGTCGGCTGCAGCAGCTGGGCCTTTATAACCAGCGCCCGGAGTGGGCGCCCGCCGGGCCGTACCACGCGCGGGAGTGGGCGGCAGGGAGCAACCAGTGGGGCCGGACTGGGGGTCGCGCGCAAGGGAAGCTCTTGGTGGCGAAGCAGAGCGCAAAAATCAGAATAAGGAGAAGAGTCGAGTGGCCGTTCCAGCCGGTTCCATGGGCTCGGGTTATGAGTGCAGGGCCTCTCCTCCCCTCTCCACCTCCCAGAGAATGGTTCTGCCCCAAGTCGCCGCTTCCCTGGAAATCGGGTACATAGACTTCGAGGTCCCTAGCTGGGGACACCCCGTCCCTCTGCTCCCGCCGGGGTTGCCGGCTGCCCACCCAGGGAAACAGGGCAGTATTGTGCTTTCCCGTTGCTGGGAGATGAATCCACACTCCAGTATGGTTTCCACGCGCTGCCCGGTCTGGCGCGTCACACACTGGTCCCCGCGCTCACACCCCCGTGCTCCAGCCTCTCGACAGCCCTCTTTCTTATTCCTTACTTCCTCGTATTACCTTTGCTGGTGCTTTACCTCCAGCCCTCATTCGCTTTGCCCACCTCCCCCCATGCTCGCAGACACCTGTTCTCCCAGGGACTGCGCTTAGAGGTCTCCCCAAGTGAGGACTCCTCCCACCTCGGCCCGCGTGGCCCCAGAGCATCCCTTATCCGGTGGCCGGCAGCGTGTGTCTGTCTCCAAGACCAGACCTGCACCCCTTCAGCGCCGGGAGCGTGTCCCTCAGAATGCGCAACGGGAGGAGTACCTGTGAGAGTCCCCCCAAGTCCGGAATGAGTTGGATGAGGCAGCAGAGGAGTCCAGTGCCCATTTCTGTCCCTTTAGACTGGAAGCAACTGCCAGCCAGATAGAGATGGTTGTGGAACTAATTCTTTTAAAGACTTAGAATCATTCTTGGTGCCCCAATTTTCTTCCCTTCAATGACCAATCAATCACCTGTCCCGCTTGATTTACCTCCTAAATATTTCTCAAATGTGTAGTCTCCTCTTCAGTCCCTTTACTGTTGAGGCTTCATCTTCCCTTCTAGATTTTTGTGATAACCCCCCTGCCCCCTCCACATGAATCCATCTCAAAGGAATTCCAGGAACCCCTTCCCCACAGCCACCAAGGTAAGCCTGAGCCCAGGACAGGGGCTGCTGCTCAAGGGCCGCACCTGGGACAGAGGCTCCTAGTGCTGACAGCGTGTCTTTGGGGCCGGGCGTCCGTGACACAGCATGGAACAAGAGACACAACCCAGGAAGGAGGATCAGAGTCCCCTGCCCACCAGCTTTCCCACGGAGAAGCATTGTGATAAGAATGTTTCCTTCCATCTGGGCCATTCATTATTTTGACAAATATTTATTGAGTCCCTAATATATACACAAATAGAGAAAGAGAGAGCACAAGAGAAACTAGATCCCTGCTCTCCTGGAGTTTAGAGTCTAGAAAGGGGAGCAAATAAATGAGAAAACAAGACAATTACAGAGCATGGTGAATTTTTTTAAAAAACAAACAAACAAGGAACTATGAGAAAAATGGAAAGTACCTATCTGAGGGCGTGGCCTGGGTGAGAGGGGGCGGAGAAATCATCAATGGCTTCCTAGTTTGCATCTCAGGCCACAGGCCCAGCCTTCCCAGCCAACTCAGACCTGCCCTCCTCAAATGGCAGCCCTTCTCCTCAGGAGCCAGTGTTGATCAGTTCTGATTGGTGAGTGACCCTGGTGCCAGTTCACCAACCTCGCACCAAATCCTGTGCACCCCCATCAGCCCCACAGGGAATTCTCTGCCTGTTTAGCAGAGCGGCAGTCTTCGTTACTTATTTCTAAAATACTGGCTCCGGGGGTGCCTGGGTTAAGCATCTGCCTTCAGCTCAGGTCATGAGCCTAGGGTGCCAGGATCAAGCCCCGCATCAGGCTCCCTGCTCAGCAGGAAGCCTGATTCTCCCTCTCCCACTCCCCCTGCTTGTGTTCCCTCTCTCGCTGTGTCTCTCTCTGTCAAATAAATAAAAATATTTTAAATATATATACATATATATACATACATATATATATACATATATATATATATTGGCTCCACATCCAAACCCGTCTTGGTAGGAAAGTAAGACGTGGTTTCCCTGGGGATCCCAGACCCTGCCCAATATTTGCCCACTGGCCCCAGCCCCCTCTTTTCCTCCCCCTCCTTCTACCTAGGTTTTCCACAACTGCCCTGTTTTACGGTGGTAATCTTGAGCAATCTTAACATTGGTTGACTTCATTTCTTCTTTCATTTCAACTGTTCTTGTCCCTTTAAATTATCCATCATTATTTCCTCAACAAACAAGTATGAAGTACCTGATGCCAAGCCATGTGACAGGTGCTGGGGACACATCAGTGGTCAAAACACACAAAGGTCTTTCCCCTCCCAGGTCCCGCAGGCAATGGGGAGCTACAAATACTACACAAAGAAGCAAAACACATAGTATATTAGATGGGATGAGTCCTGTGGAGGAAAAGAGAACAGGAGGGGGAGCCTGGGAGCAGTGGGTGGGCAGTGAGATGCAAGTTAAACATTAGGGTGAAGAGTCACTTCAGTCCAAAGCTGAGGGAGAGAGGGAGCAGGGGAGGGCAGCCACCAAAAGAGACAACAGCAAAATCGAAGGCTTGAGGTAGGAGGTCAGAGGGGCTGAAATGAGCAGAGAGGATTGCAGGGGAGGGTCAGAAAGGGAGCAGCAGGCCCCATGGACCAGACCTCTCCTGAGGGAGTGGAGGGCTTGTCATCAGAGAGACGTCATCTTAAGTTTAAAGAGACACTGTGGCTGAGAGTAGACAGACAATAGGTCATGTCTTAGTTGGCTCAGACATTTTTAACAAGTTACCATAGACTGAATGGCTTATAAACTGTTTCTCCGAGCTCTGGAAGCTGGAAGTCCAAGATCAAGGTGCCCACAGATTTGGTGCCTGGTGAGACCTCCAATTCCTGGTCCATGGACTGCTGTCTTGTCTTCTCCGGGTGCTTCTTCTCCCAAAGGCCCCACCTCCTAACACCATCACACTGGGTGGTAGCAGTTCAACCTGAATCGCAGTCGGACACAAACGTTTAGACCATAACGACCCTATCGCTCTTTCTCTTAACACAAAACAGCTTTTTAAAAAGACCATTCATTTATTTCAGATAGAGAAAGTGCACAAGGTGGGAGAGGGGCAGAGGGAGAGGGGAAGCAGACTCCCCACCGATCAGGGAGACTGACTCCAGGCTCCACCTCCCGACAGAGATCATGACCTGAGCCAAAACCAAGAATCAGACACTTAACCTACTGAACCACCCAGGAGCCCCTAAAAATGTCCAGGGGCGCCTGGCTGGCATAGCCAGTGGAGCATAGGACTCTTGATCTTGGGATTGTAATCTTGAGCCCCACGTTGGGTGTAGAGATTACTTAAAAATAAAGTCACAAGGGCCCCCGGGTGGCTCAGTTGGTTGAGCATCCTCTTGGTTTCAGTTTGGGTGGTGATCTCAGAGTCCTGGGATCCAGCCCCAGGTCAGGCTCTGCACTCAGCAAGGAGTCTGCTTGGGATTCTCTCTCTCCCTCTGCCCCCTTCCCCCTTCCCCCCTGCTCTGAAATAAATAAATAAACCTTTAAAACAAAATAAAGTAATAAATTAATTAAAGTGTCCAATCTGTGGTTTTCAGCATATTCACAGAGTTGTGCAACCAATACCAGTATCTAATTTCTTAGCATTTAATATTTTTTATCACCTGCCCCTACAAAACTCCCCAGAACAGGACATACAAAAGGGGCCCATTCCCTTCCTGCCGAATGGACATTTGTTGAATTGAATTATTCCCGCCCATGAGAAAGCAGCGCGGAGGACCCTGGGTTGTTTAGGGTGAAGAAGAAGAAAGTGGAGCAGAGAAGACGGAGCTGAAGGGGATCCTGCCGGCTCCCAGCGGACTGCACCCTCTAGGTCCCGGCACCGAGCAAAGCAACTCTAGCCTCAGCCACCAGGGGGCAGTGCCAGCCCACATACCCCCTACCCTTCACCCATGGGATCAGTGACCCCACAAAAAAGGCAGAGTACAGATGGCGACTTCATTTGACAGATGGAGAAGCCAACGCTCAGACCTCTGGTCACTCCACAAATAAGCATTTTGGCCTGGCTGATAAGCCCCCGGCAGCCCAGGAGACCCCGTGGTTCCTCCTCCAGTGGTGTCCTCCCGCCGCCGCCTCCTCCCCACCCTGCAGCTGTTGGAACAGAGCGGTAGGCAGAACAGGAACCCTAGACCTCCTCCTCCCCTCCCAGCACGCACCCTCTGACCCCTGCTGAACCAGAAAGAGGACAGAAAGGGGCTTGCGATCCACCACAGCCATGAACTTGGGCCCAAGCACAGTCACTCTGACCCTCAGGACGCCCCCGGCTGAGGCCACCTCGCCTGGCCTGATCCTGGGAAACGAACCTAGGACAGGTTACCCCACGACAAGAGCCCCGAGGGTCAGTGCCAGGGATCCCGGCAGCCCAGACACCAGGACCACTTTCTGCATCAGACTGGGGGGGCAGTGCCCTGGGCACAGGAGAGGGGAGCTGCCTCACCACCCCACTCCCGCTCCTCTCCTGTAGGACTCCAGGGACCTCTCCGCGCTCTACAGTGCCTCTTCCCCACCAGTGCCCAGGCCCTTCCACAACTTAGGCCCCCTGTCCTTGATTCCTCCTCCCCAGACCCCACGCCAGACTCCTGGGCACTGCGCACTCGGAGCCTCTCCCCGGCCTGGGCTGGGGAAGTGGGGGTGCTGGGGGCCTGTGCGCCTAAGCCTGCTGTCTGCTGGGTGTCTAGGCCCCCTGCTGGTCAGGACAGGGGAAGGAGAGAAGGCAGAGGGGAAGTACCTGGGGTGACCGTGGGGGCCGGGCACTAGCAGGGATGGCTAGGACCCTAGGGGACAGAAGTTTCCTCCACTCCAAACCCCACTGTGCTTTCTCCCACCTGAGGACTCTCGACCTGGAGGAACATCCACCACCTACTACCCACACAGCCTGCAGGCTCACTCCTGCTCTTCTCTGGCTCTCCTGCTGAGGCTGGCCTCCTCCTCTGGGAAGCCCTCCCTGTTCTCTCCTGGCATCTTCCTGCCTCTCCCTGTTCATAGTGTAAGAGTCTGTTACTTATAAGATGGTTATTTAACCAGGAGAGCAGGTCTGTTTGCTCACTTCTGTATCCTTAGGGCTCTAATTAGACTAAGCACTTAGTATCTGTTGAATGAACACATGATGGCTTCTCTGAGTGAGGCTGGTTGTGGGTGGGGCAGGCAGGGAATGGCCCCCAAGACTCCAGAGAGGCTTGCCCAGTCAGGGCGAGACCCTAGGGCTCTAGACCCTGGACAGTGCTCCACGCTCCCCAACACAGGGGAGCCCCACCAGGAAACCTCGCAGGGTGCAAGGATGCAGACCCTTGGGGGGGGTGTTAGGGAGCTCCAGCATAGTCCCCTCCCGGCTTCTCACTCAGAGCCCCTCAGCTCAGCCCTCACTCACTTCTTGGAGTCACCAGAGCTAGAGGCCTAAGTGGGATAGGGGCTATCAGCAAGTGGCAGGTCATGGGGCGTGCCCAGGGCCTGGGAGTCTCCGTGGGAGGCACCTGGAAGCCAGGTGCGGGGAACCACAGCACCCCGTGTCAGGGAAGGCAGGGCCATCAGCTGTCTTAGCGTGCTGGGCAGGAAGTGGGATGAGCCTGGGAGGACCATCTCCTGCCCTTGGGCCTCTGTCAGCTACTTCCAGGTGCAGGGAGAAGACCAAGGAACCCTTCACTCCCTGGCTTCTATCCCCAGAGTCAGCAGCTCCTTCTGAACCTTGGTCCATGTCTAGACTCTGAGCCCTTCTGCGAACGATTCATGGGGTTGGGGGACAGCAAAGCAGGGAGAAACGCAAATTCACTGGGCCCCATATGCTTTGTATATGTTATTTCATCATCACTGGAAGGAAGAAAATATATTACTATTTTATAGATGAGAAACAGGGGTTAGCACCAGTGAGCACCGAGTGAGGACTCTGGGCATTCCAGCCATTCCTGGCAGAGGAATAGTGTCCTGGGGTCCCCTTGTCACAGGCACCCCACAGTGCCACATTCCATGGAGACCTTTTACCAGTTTTGCCTCATTTTCCAGCCTATTTCTCGCTCTCACCCCTCCAACCCACTGTCATTCTCCTAACTCTGTGTCCATCATCACATCTTTGCTGTTCCCACTGCCAGGAAATCCCAGGTACCTTCCATAATTCCCATCAAACACTTCCTTATTTGAAAGGCGCCTTAAATGTCTCCCACTCCCTCCACCAGCTCGCTGAACCCAGAGACTCCCACGCACATGCGCCCTCTGCTGCTACCATTGCTTACGTGTCTATTTCCGCACCGGAAAGACGAGAATGTGGGGCATCTCTATCCCCAGGGCCGAGAGCAAAGCCTGCCAGAAAGCAGGTCGTTAGGAAGCTTTTGGTGATTGAACAAACAAAGAACGCCCTAGGTATGGAGCCCATGAAGAGCGCTCCTGTTCCTTCCAGAGACCAGGACTGCATTTGGAGACGTTTTCCACAGCTTCATGGTACTAGTAATTATTGGGAACCAGAGGTCAACTAACGGAATTTCTCAAACCTTTCCCACGTGTCTTGGATGTTACCCAATTTCCCCATGTTCTCTAGAGAGGCACAGATGTCTCTGGATCAAGCATAGGATTTAGGATTCCATCTAAATATTTCCTACATAGTTATTTTATCTTGTTGAGTTTTTCTTTTCAGCCAATGTACATGCTATTTAGATGAGGTTGTGCAGACACGTTTTCAAATTTTTTAGTGTAAGACTTATTTTCATTAATTTTTAAAAATTATTTTATTTATTTATTTCTTAAGTTGGTCCCATACACATGGAGCCCAATGCAAGGGCCTGAACCCACGACCCTGAGATCAACGGCCAAGCTGAGATCAAAAGTCAGACACTTAACTGAGCTACCCAGGCACCTCTAAAGATTTTGTTTTTAAGTAACCTCTACACCAATGTGGGGCTCAAATTTAGAACCCCGAGATCAAGAGTCATTTGTTCTACCGACTAAGCCAGGGAATCACCCTGGTAATACTTTAAAGACATTTTTAATTTTTTAATAACGTTTTTAAATTCACAGACTGTATTTTAAACAGGACTTTTAAGTTCACAAATGATAGCTTACTTTGGATTTATTTTGATAACTTGATTTTTTTTAAGGTTTTTTTTTTTTAAAGTAATCTCTACGCCCACAGTAGAACTCAAACTCATAACTCCGAGATCAACCGCCGTGTACTCTACCGACTGAGCCAGCCAGGTGCCTCCTGATAACTTGATACTGAAATCCCACTGTAGGGGCCAAGGGCAGGCTGTCCCAAGATGGGCCACTTGGGCATAAAGATTATTTCCAGCTAGAAGTAATCAAAACCTGCAGGTGCAGGAAAAGCTCTCTGCCTCCCCTTCTGCTACCAAAATTTGCATTGGAAAAGAGAGCCCATGCCCGGAAGAAAGCTATTAACAGACTTCCCTTTACCTACAGAACTGGGCAACCTTGTTTTTCCAAACTTCTCCTTTCACCTTCCTGCTAGTGAGTTTTCTCCCCTTTGTATCCTCAGACCCTTCCCCTCTCCTTAGCTCCGATAAGCTTCCCATTGCCGCCTTGTCCTTGGAAGTTCCTGTGTGGATTCCCCATAGGTACACCTATTAAATTTGACTTTCTTCCGTTAATCTGTCTCCTGTCAATTTGATTCTAAGTCCAGCAGGCAGGATGTCGGGCAGAGGAAGGTCTTCTGCCCAACACCACCTTGTTGGATTCCGCCCCTCATTCTTGCTCTTCGCCATTTCTGGGGGGCACTTGGTGCTGCCTGCCTTGTCTTCAGCGTGACACCTGCCATTTTGATAGCTGGGTGTTGGTCTCCATTGGTACTGGTGACACGGAGGTAGACCTGTTGTCTGTGGGGAGTGGCAGACCCCGACATTGGCCCAGACCACCAGGGCTGGGCTTCCTGTTCCTTGGGCGTGCTGCTCACAGGTGTGCCCACGTCCTCCAAGCCCGCACTTCCCCTTCTGGTCCCACCCTTCGCTGAAACCCAGGTACCGGCAATTCTGCTGCCTCCCTCGAATAAGCCTACCCAGGGGGAAGAGGCTAGCCCGGAGACTAGTTCCGTGTCACAGCAGATGCGACGTAAGACCTACCTCGTCTTCCACTCCTCCTTCCTGTCTTACCATCAGGACCCTGATTTGTAAGCCTGCATGGCTCCGTCATCAAGCATCTGCCTTCAGCTCAGATCATGATCCCTGGGTCTTGGGATCAAGCCCCACATCAAGCTCCCTGCTCAGCGGGAAGCCTGCTTCTCCCACTCCCCCTGCTTGTGTTCCCTCTCTCTGTGTCAAATAAATAAAATCTTAAAAAAAAAAAAAAACCAGGACCCTGATTTTGTCAAGGGGGCAATGTGTGCAATAAAATAACCTCAATTTCCCAGCTTCCCTTGCAGCAAGGTAGGATCATGTGACAGCTTCCTGCCAGTGTCCCTGGGGGTAGATGTCCCTTCTGGAAAACAGAAAGGCAAAACTCCTCTGGGAAAAAGCCTTTTTTTTTTAAGATTCTATTTATTTATTTGAAAGGGGGAGTGAGGGAGCACACAGTTGCAGGGAGGGGCAGCAGGAGAGGGAGAAGCAGACTCCCCACTGAGCAGGGAACCCAACATTGGGCCCCATCCCAGAATTCTGGGATCATGACCCAAGCCAAAGGCAGACGCCCAACCGACTAAGCCAAACAGGCGTCCCTGGGAAAAAGCCTTTTGCCTTTCTCCCTTCCTCTGGCCTGGAATCACTGTGCTCTCATTCTGTCTTCATGTGCAGTAGGCAGAGCAAGCATTATCCCCATTTTTCAGAGGAAGAAACTGAGGTTCAGAGACATGCATTGATTTTTTTCAAGGTTATGAGGCTCCATTAGCTCCTACATGGAAACCTGAAGTGTCAACTCACTTCAGGAATTAGCTTAACTTTCCCTTTTTGTCCAGGCTGCCAGGAAGCTCAGCGCCTCATGTGAAGCTCAACCATGGCTACCCCCTCCCATCCCTTGTCCTCATTGCCTCTTACAAGACTTGAGAGGACAATCCTTTCTTGGAAGAGTCCTCCTCTGGTAAGGGTGGGGTCGGTCAGCTTTTCCTTCCTTGGTTCCTGCACTTCTCCACCCTGCTCTGGGCAACTGCGATATAAATGGATGGGTTCTCTAGTTTCTGCTTGGGTTTGGCCAATAGGGAGCATTGGTGGGAGGAGAAAGCCTCATCCAGGGGTCCATCCCCAAGAAGCACTCCCCCGCTTCTTGCCCGAGGCCACTGTAATTAGCCCGGGATGCTGCCCTCTCCCTTGTTGCTCCCTCCCCCTGCCTACATCTCTGCGAACTGTCCCTTGACCGAATTCTCAAATTACCCAAGTTGAGTGGATCTTGCCAGGGTTCCATCATGGGCTGAATGTCTGTGTCCACCCGAATTCATATGTTGAAGTCCTAGCCCCCAAGGTAATATTTAGAGGTGGAGCCCTTGGGATGTAATTAGGTTTAGATGAGGCTATGAGTGTGGGACCCCAGTGATGGGAGTGGAGGGAGACATCTCTCACTGAGCTCGCACTGAGGAGAACTCAGTGAGCAGATGGCAGTCTACAGGCCAAGGAGCGGGCTTTCGCCAGCTGTGGATTCTGCTGGGACCTTGATCTTGGACTTCCAGACCCTAGGACAGTGAGAAATAAATGCGTGACGTTTAAGCCCCCAGCTACAGTGTTCTGTTACAGCAGCCCTCGCAGAATGAGACAGCCCCAAGCACAGTGCAGAGGAAGTGCATTGCCGATAAGTCCTTGTGATTCTGGAAACTCTGTTCTGTCCTCTCCTCTCCCCTCAGAGGAGCTCGGCTTACCATCTAGCATCTCAGCACCTCTTGCCTGCACCCCCCACCTGCATCTCAACTGGGCTCCCCACGCCTGGCCCTGCACATCCGTGCCAGTGCCAGAGATCCTGTGCAGACCTCAGGCAGGTGAGGAAATGAAACCCTGGCAGGCCCACAGGTGCCACAGGTCCTCAGGCTTGGCAGGTGCCTTGCAACTGGCCCTCCCTGGGAAGGGGGATGGAGGATGTGCGTGGGGGAACTGTCACGTAGGTGGGCAATCACAACGGAATGGGTGAAATGACAGTGTGCACAGGGCATTATGGAACAGAGAAGGGGCGCCAGCTCAGCCTGGCTGTGAGCAGAGGGAGGTCATGAAGGAAGTGTTCCCGGAGGGAGGTCTGAGCTGGATCCCAGTGAATGAGCAGGGGAAGGCATCCTGGATGGAGGGAATAGCATGGAAAAAGATCAGGTGGCAAGAGCCAGCAAGGAGGATGCTGGCTGAGGGGACAGAAGGGATGGGCAGGGGCTGGGGTGGCTCACCCCAGACCAAAAAGGGGCCTGGACACCAAGCCATAGGCCACAGGGAATGTTCCACCCTAGAGAAATCCACCATTGGACAGGGCAGGGCTGGAGGCTAAGGCCGGCCAAGAGGTCACCCCTTGGACAGACACACGAGGCCTGGTGTCCCTAAAGGGGGGACTCACGCCCAGCCATCTCTTCACACCTCCCACCTCCTAAGGTTCCAAAGTTCGTAGCTGGAGGCCTCTGTGTGTGTGTGTGTATTAAATTAAATCTATTCCAGATCCTTAAATGCTCCTTTCTCCCTGACTCCCCCTCTGTCTTTGCTACACACAAGGTGGCCAGGAGTGCACGTGGGACCCAGCCAAGGAGGCACAGGGCTGCTTAGGGAGCCCCCAAATCCCCATCCCACTCCTACCACCCCCTCCAGCCCCCTGCACAGCCTCCATTAGATCTGTGTGTTAGTTTTATTTTCTTTGCTTTGGTCTATACAAAAAAACCAATAACCAAAAACATAAAGCGAGAATAATAAAACTCTCTGCTGGGACGTCCCCCAGCCCCCCACACCCACGTGCAGGAGGTGGTGGTGGGTTTGAAACAGGAAGGGGAAGAGAAAGCCCCCCACCGCACACCAGAGGGGTCAGCCAAGAGCACTTCTCAGGAGTCAGCTAGGGCGGCTGTGGGTGGGAAGGGGGTGAGGGAACCAGCCCAGGGCTCCCGGGAAGGGGCCAAAGCCAGCTCAGCGTCCTGGAGAGAGGAGCAGGAGTGCCCGGAGTGGGGGACTCACTCTCCGCATCTCTGTCCCATCTCTGTGGTCTGTCCCTGAACTTTTCAAAACAAGCTTTGGATTCTGGGCTTTGGGCCTTTGAACCTGAGTCCTGGACACCCCAGTGGCTCAGAACAGCTGGCTGGTTGGAGTTTGGTGAGACAGGCCCAGAGAAGGGACCAAAGCTCTGCAGGGCCCAGGTCGCTGGAGTCAGGCCACCCGGGGTGGGCGTGGGGGAGGGGGTGACTGCTGGGAGGGGGAAGAGCGTGTGTGGATGAGTCTAAAGCTTTAGTGCCGGGGCCACAGAGGTGGGGAGCGGGTGTCGGGCCCTGGACCCACAGCCCAAGACAGAAAAGCAGGAGCAGATCACCATCCCAAGAAAGACCCTACAGAGGACCTCTGGAGGCGTGGGGTTCGGCGAGAAGTCGCAGCCCTGCTCCCCGGGGCTCAGGCACTTTTCTGTCTCGCCCCTTCGCCTGCACGGAGAGCCTCTCAGAGGAGGAACCGCACCTGGGGGTGGGGTAGACACAGAGGGGTCAGGGCAGGCCGGTAGCCCCTAGGAGCTTGTCACCCAGCCACTACCCACAGGAGGGATGGGACTCCCTGCCCCCAGCAAGGTAAGGGACCAAGGCAGACCAAGGCACGCCCCTTCCTTGGAGAAGCTCAACAGCAAAAGGCTCCACACTCAATCCCCCCCCCCAAAGAGCCAGGTTTCAGAGGAAACATGATGGGGCCTCAGTGAGAAGGTTCTAGAGGGCAGGGAGAGCGTGACTGGACAGCCCACGGGCATGTGGAAGGGCTGCGAAGCAGGGAAGGCACCATACTGGAGCAGGGCCAGCTAGGCCAGCATGTGGTCCGCCGTGGGGTAGGGGGGCCTCAGGCCGTCGCTGTAGGTGTCGATGGGATAGTCCGGGTCTATGTCCATGTGCATGTCCAGGGGGTCCAAGGGTGCGTCGCTCGAATACATGGGGCGGTAGGTGGCATCCATGTCTGGGGAGGAGAAGGCAAGGGGACCTTCTACGGTCTGCAGACCACCCTGCTGGACAGCCCTCAGTCCATCTCCAGTGGGTCCAACCCCCTCTCCAAACTCCACATCAGGGGCGTAGGCAGGAGTATGTGTGGATACCACACAGTGGTTGCCGCGGGTCCTTCGGCCCTGGAGACACAGTGCCTCTCCTTTGCTCAGATCCACAGATACCCTACACCTCAGGCTCTCAGGGGTCCCTGAAGAACTCTGCACACACTTACCATCTGCATAGGGTTCATTGATGGGGATCATGCTCTGGGCCTAAGGAAAGAGACAGAGAATGGTGACAATGTAGGCTCTGGGCTGGGGCTGTGCAGCGAGAGAAGGTGCTAGAAAGGGGGCCAGGGAAAAGCAAAGACCCCCTCGAAGGAACAGAAGATGAAATGGGATTACACAACACCCCAATGGACTCCTCTCCTGGGGCATCCCCCCCTAGGGTGGAAGGTCCCACCGTTCATGCTTGGGGGCACCCCAGAACTACAGCAGCCCTGGGGACAGCAGTGCATGGGATGACTGGAGAGCAGGTACCAGGGGCTCACCCACCCCTCAAAACCAGATATAGTTTACCCTACTATTTCCATCTGCTAGAAATTGTCATCAATGATCCAATTACAAAATAAAAATCAATGAAGTTGATGGTGTGGTAGGAACCCCCCCTTAAAAGTGCTGTCCTTGTGCAGTGCACAACTTGTACAACCACACGTTACAGTCCAGCCCACGATACTCACAGCCTCCCAGGCAGCTGGGTCATGCTTGAAGAGGGAGTTGGTGAGCTCCACAGATACACGCTTACGGTAATCTGGGTTCTTATCCTCGGAGATGCGGAACAGGACAGCAGCAGCATAGGTGGCTGAGCAGAAAGGAAAGGAAAAACCAGTTCAGGCACCTGCCACCACCCTGGCTGCTGGACCACGACCCAGCCCTCCCCTGCCACCCCCTCGCCCAGAGCACAGCCCCTCACCGGTGCCCTCGTTTCGGGAGTGCAGGAGCTCCATGAGCGGGGCCGAGGCCCCCTCAGCATCAATGGCATCAGCTGCCTCCTTGTCCTGGGCCAGCTCACACAGGACCCCAGCAGCCACACGCTGGATGTTCTCCACTGATGAGTACAGGAGCTGGGGAGGGGGCGCATGGGGTGGGGAAGGGGTGCAGGCGGGTGAGCTGTAAGGCAGATGGGCAACCCGCCTCCCAACCTGTCCATCTCTACCTCCCTTTTCTGGATTTAACACAAGCTCCTACTAAAAACTGTGGGAAAGTCTAAGAAGAGTATAAAGAAATAAGAAAGAAAACCAGCCATAATTCCCCACCCTCTGTTAATACACTGGTATATTTCCATCAGGTTTTTTATCATAGTCCTGTTTTATATAGATAAATAAATAAATTGTGTGTGTGTGTGTGTGTGTGTGTGTGTATATATATGAATTTTGATTCCTGCTTTTTTTAGCTTTTTTTTTTTAAGATTTTATTTTTGGGCGCCTGGGTGTTAGGCATCTGTCTTTGGCTCAGGTCATGATCCCAGGGTCCTAGAATTGAGCCCTGCATCGGGCTCTCTGCTGTGGGGGAAGCCTGCTTCTCCCTCTCCCACTCCCCTTGCTTGTGTTCAAGTAAATAAATAAAATCTTTAAAAAAAAAAAGATTTTATTTTTACGCAGGTAGGGGTGCCTACATGGTGCAGATGGTTGAGTGTCTGACTCTTGGTTTTGGCTCAGGTCATGATCTTGGGGTCGTGAGGTCAAGCCCCGCACTGGGCTCTGCCCTCAGCGTGCAGTCTAAGACTCTCTCTACCCCTCCCCACAAGTGCTCACTAGTACGCCCTTTCTCAAATAAATAAATCTTAAAAAAACAAACAAACAAAAAATATTTTATTTTTCAGTAATCTGTACTCCCAACATGGGGCTCAAACTCACAACCCCAAGATCAAGAGTCACACGCTCCATCAACAGAGCCAGCCAGCTGCCCTGTAGCATAAATTTTAATATTTTGATTTCTGTTTTGGTTATTTTTTTCTTACTTTATACTGTAACATAAGGCATTTTCCTACATTATTAAAAAACTCTTCGGGGCACCTGGGTGGCTCAGTGGGTTAAAGCCTCTGCTTTCGGCTCAGGTCATGATCTCAGGGTCCTGGGATCGAGGCCCGCATCGGGCTCTCTGCTCAGCAGGGAGCCTGCTTCCCCCTCTCTCTCTGCCTGCCTCTCTGCCTCCTTGTGATCTCTCTCTCTCTGTGTCAAATAAATAAATAAAATCTTTTAAAAAATAAATAAATAAAAATAAAAAGCCAAACAATAAGAATAACAAAAAAGAAAAAAGAAATTGTGACCCTCATTGGTCACAATTGGAGGTCATGATGGCACCAATCCCTTACTCTGAACTCTAGTAATTAAAGAGAAAAAATTTCAAAAGCGAAAAATTCTTCAACCTCATTGTATGCAGCCATAGGATATAATGAAACATTCTTCTTTTTAGCCATTCCCTCATCATTGGCCATTCATTTTGCTTTCAAATATTCTAAGTAGCACTGTGATTGTTGGCTGTAGATACAAATTTCTGCCATATTTTAAATAATGTTAAGACATTTTCACAAGGAGAAAGTCCCAGACTTGGGCAGAGCCAGACAAGGGACTTGATCCCACAACCCTGAGATCATGACCTGAGCTGAAATCAAGTGTCGAAGGCTTAACCGACTGAGCCACCCAGGTACCCTGAACATGAATGTCTCCAAGTCTCTCCATACAGATGGCAGAATCACCTTCTGGGGAGGGTTTGCCATCTTCTCCTCTCACAGGCAGGGTCCGGGGCTGTCTATTTCATCACATCTTCGCCAGCCCAGGGCACTCCCTTTCCTCCCACCCCCAATTTGATCGTGGAAAATGGGATCTCACTGGGAACATGGGCTTCGTTCCTTTAAACTCCTGGACTTGTGCACTGCTTGTTAGGAGCGACCTGGGGATTCCTTCTGCCTCTGCCCATCTAACCACTGGGGCCAGTCTTAGGGGGCTCTTTTATATGAAGGATATTAAACTCTTGTCTATTGTGATACTGGCAAACATTTTCTGAGTGTGCTACTGACTTTTTCATGCTTTTTAGGCTATTTCTGACATACAGATGATTTTAATGTTTATGTGCTCAAATCTGGAGGTATTTTTCTTATTTGTGATCTCTTTCCCTACTTTTTTTTAAATTTCTTT
This sequence comes from Ailurus styani, assembly GCA_002007465.1. Lineage (NCBI taxonomy): Eukaryota > Metazoa > Chordata > Mammalia > Carnivora > Ailuridae > Ailurus > Ailurus styani. The sequence continues at coordinate 7,196,280 of LNAC01000091.1, forward strand.
TAAGATTTTGTTTATTTATTTGAGAAAGAGAAAGAAAGCACACAAGCAGGGGAGTGGGAGAGGGAAAAGCAGGCTCCACGATGCTTGATCCCAGGACCCTGGGATCATGACCTGAGCCAAAGGCAGATGCTTAACCCACTAAGCCACCCTGGTGCCCCTCTTCCCTTGGTTTTGAGCTTGGAAATCCTCCACGAGGGGATTTGCTAAGTGGTCACTCCTGGTGTGGCCACTTTTCTCCACACTCCTCCAAAGACCTTTTGCTGCCTGGCCCAGACCCACTAAACCCATGGCTGCTAAGCTTCCCCTTTCAGTCAAGGGGATGAGCAGGGGTTGGAGGGTCCTCTCCTGTCCACCTGCCACAGACTCACCTGTACAAACAGGGGGATGGTGTTGAGTCGGAAGATCTCCATGCGGTTCATGGGATCCCGGGCGAGGATGTGCAGGGCTCCGGTGCAGCCCTCCACAATCTCCTCCATCCTCACACCGTCCTGTGCAAGAGGAGGCATTGGGACATGGCAACCGATGGCCTTGGACCTGGCCCCGCGCCCCTACCTTGACAATCTGACAAACCTCATGGGTCCTCAGAGCTCGCCTCAGTGACAACTTGCCTCCCCGCTTACGCATACACGCACACATACGTTCACAAACAGGACAACTCGACCCCCAGGGAGGGCTGGCTCACCGTGTAGGGCTGCTGTGTGCCTGCAGCCACATGGCGCTGGGCATCCTGGTGAGCCTTGACCAGCAGCTGGACGAGGCGGGGGATAACCGCCGCCTCCTGCAGCGGGGCATGGTTTGCTGGGCACAGGGCCAGATTCCTGATCAGTCCGATGGTTGCCTGATAAGAACAAGGACAATGATAAGGACATTTCTTGGGCATCTGGAGAACCCCAGCTTCCCAGCATCATCTCCTCCTTCCCTTGTCATCTCTCTGTCCAGCAGGCCAGATACAGACATGCTGGAAGATCTCCAGACCATGTGACCACTCCCAGCCCATGTCCCTTAGTCCATTGGATCTGTGGGTTCTCATGTCTAACAGCTCCAGCTGAAACAATACGCCATTCCAGAACATTCTACCAGCCCCATGCCTTGACCCTCACCCTTGTCCCTTCTCTAAACAGTCTCCCTTCCCCAGACACCAGAGTTTTATTTGCTTTTCTGATAATTCCCGAACCCTGATTATCAGGGAGTCCTTGCTATGGTTGGCCTCAAAGCTTCCTGCCTTAGTGATACTCATATTGCAGTCAATCTCCAGCAAGGTGTCTCTGGGAAGAAGCCTCGTCCCAGGACACTCCATCTCCCAGGGGCCACTCTGGCCTCCCAGAGTCCCTCGGGCTCTTGCAAAGCAAGCTCTTGTCTCAACTGACCCTCGAAAAAAGAAGCCAGGAGGGCAGGGACAAAAATCATGAGACGAGGATGTAAGCACAAGGTAGATGACCTGCCAAGGTCACCTGCCACTTAGCTTTTAGGTCAAACCCTCCCCCCACCTCGGGCTTGTGTAGGGACCAACCGGAGGGAGGGACCACATGCTTTTTTTTTTTTAATTCCTCATTATGGATTTTTTAAATTCAATGTATAACTCCTTAGACTCATTCTTATCTGTACTGTCAGACTGTCTAAAACGTCACCAGTGGGAGCCCCACCAGCTCGCTCTTCTCTACCCAGGCAGCCCCCTGTGGAAAAGGCTCCGCCCCTTCATACCCTTAACTCCTTATGCCAGACACTAACTGTCCCCCCAGAACCCTTTCTGTTTTTTGTCTCGTTAGTGTCCCCCCCTTGAATTTTAGCAGGACACATGGCCTTCAGACACATGACACTTTGCTAGCCTCCTTGTACCTAGTCGGGGCAGCGTGACCAAGACCCAAAGTACAAGCGGAAGTGATGTATCCCATGGACCAGCCACACCACCTGGGAACCTGATAGAAATGCAGCGTTTCGAGCCCACCCCAGCCTACGGACTCAGGGCCTCTCTGTCACGGCAGCCTTGCCTGCACCCACCCAGCACCCAATCCTGCCCGCAGAGCGCTCCTTCCCCTTGCCCAGCCCCCGCTGCGGCCCCCGTCGGCACCTTGACCAGCGGCCACTGGTTGGGCTGGTTGAGCAGCTTGACGATGGCCGGGATGCCGTAGTTAAGGCGCACGGAGTTCTGGGCCATCTCGGCCTCGGGGTGGCGGCTGGTGAGGTGGCGCAGGGCGCAGACGGCGGGCTCCGTGATGTCGTCCTTGTCGCCGGCACGCAGGACGGCGTGGATGAGAGCCTCCACGCCGCTGTTCTGGGTCACCAGCGCCTTGTTTTTGCTGTTGTTGCACGTCAGGTTGGACAGAGTGCCCGTGGCGCAGGTGAGGACGTTGACATCGTCCTCACCCAGCTGGTTCACCAGAGTCTTCAGCACACTCTCCAGGCCCTCCTGTGCGTTGTGGGAGAGGCAGCAGAGCGTGACGGAGATGCCCCACTCCCAGGAGTCTCCCCGAGTCTTCCCGGCCTCTCATCTTTCCGGGCCTTCATGCCACACCCTCTCGGGGGTCCCCAGACCAAATCCAGTTTTAGGGAACATCACTGACCCAGAAGCCTCACTCCTTCCAGGGTAAGCCACAGGGGCCTTGTGGCAGAAGAGAAGACTCCAAGCTCTGGGATGACACCGCTGCATCCCAGCTCCGCCGTTTACTAGCTGTGACCGAGGGCCATTACGTAATTCCCCGGGCCCGCTTCTGTACCTAACCACCTGGGTCCCCTATCCCACCTCGAGCTGTTGAAAGGGTAAGCGAGCCAACGTCCACAGTGCCTAGCCAGGTCCAGCACGTGGCCGGGGCTGAATCAACTGCCTGTTGATGGGGGGGTGTGGGGGCTTCTTAGGAATGGTAGTTGGGTTGGAAGGAGGTACCAAGAGTCTTGTTCTAAAACCACATTTTTCGGGGCACCTGGGTGGTTCAGTGGGTTGAGCCTCTCCTAAAGCTCAGGTCATGGTCTCAGGGTCCTGGGATCGAGCCCCACATCGGGCTCTCTGCTCAGCACCCCCCACTCTGCCTGCCTCTCTGCCTACTTGTGATCTCTCTCCGTCAAATAAATGAATAAAATTTTTAAAAATTAAAATAAAAATAAATAAATAAATAAATAAAACCACATTTTCCCTTAAACTGTGTGTTTAGCCACCAGAGCCCCCACGCTGTCTCCTGGTACATTACTGCTGCTCGTCGCATGGTCTAGGTGGAAACTGTTCCCCAGGGACCACCTGAACTCAGCTTAGGAACATCAGCTCCTTCCAGTATTTTCCTTCCTGAATTCTTAACAGCCATTAGGGCCTTAAGCTAAAGGGATGAGGGATTTCAGGGAGTTTCCAGCCTCAGCCACAACAGGGCAAGATTTTAGGCCTCAGGCCTCCCACCGCTCCTAAGGCCAGAGTCCCAGACAGGAGCCTGCATGCGGCAAGAGGGGAGGATGAGGTGGCTGGAGAGGTGCGCCCCGGCCTAACTGTCTCCGTCACCTGTTTGGTGGCTACGTCCGAGAGGTTGCGCAGGGTCCAGAGACAGTTCTGCACAAGGCGGGGGCTGTTGCTTGTCAGGTGTTTGCCCAAGGCCTGCATCCCACCTGCGGGGCAAGGGACAGGGAGCACATCAGCCACAGGGAGCATGGCTCACCACGCCTGGCTGCTGGACAAGTTGTCCCCCTCCACACACCCCCACCACCCCCCGCCATAGTTCCGGCCCTCCCGGCCACGTGGGCCACCCTCACAGGCCACACTCACCAGCCTCCACAATGGCAGGCTTATTGCTGGGACACACGGACAGCACCTTGAGCACACGGCTGGTGGTCCAGAGCAGCTTCTCATAACTGTAGTTACGCATGATCTGCACAAGGGCCTGAGGTCCTCCATTGGCCAGGATGATGAGCTGAGGGGGAGACAGTGGAGAATGTGTATGAGACAGACAGGAAACATGACAAGGAACAAGGAAAGGAGAGGGGACGACAGAGCTGTCACTACTGAATTTCATCAAAAATCTGAATAGCTTCCATGACTACTAAAAACGCCAAAATTTTTAAAAAGGATAATACACAATGCTGACAAGGATGAGGTGAAACTGTCCTAACAGGCACCACCACCACCAACGTTGTAAGTAATACAATTCTTCTGGAAGGCATTTGGCAATCTGGGTAAAAGCCCACAAATATTAAAAACCCTTAGCCCCACTGATAAAAAAAAATGTCCACTCTTTGGGAAAAGCCATGTGCCCAAAGATGCTCGTTACAGCACTGTTTATAAAGGTAGGAAATCCACAGCAATCTAAATGCCCTCCCTAAGAATAACGTCTGGGCCCCCCCCCAATTCATGAAATGCTATTTACCACAACAGAGGGTGATTTTGAGGACACAGGGGAAAAAAATTTTAAATACCCAGAATACAGATGCACTGTTGTACATTTGCCATAGCTACAACCACGTAAAAATACACCCACAGGACGGCCCTGCGGGAAGCACACAAAAATAGCAGTGGTTGCATGAGGATGGGTGACTTTTTTTTCCTTTTCCTTATCCTCAAAATATTCAGTTCTACAATGAAAGATGTCCAGCTGTGTATACTCATATTTTTAACCTAAAAATGGCAAGGAGGCAGCGACCAGAATCTGCAGCTGGGCAGAAGGTGGTGCCCTGGGGGGCTGGGGACGGGGCTGGGGGACGGGGCTGGGGGACGGAGCTGGGGCCGGGGGCAGCGTGCAGAGCACCTTGCTCTCCTGGTTGCCGTAAGCCAGCAGCTGCAGGCAGTCCGTGGTGATGGCCAGGAACTTGGGGTTGTTCTTGTTGAGCAGGGGCACCATCTTCTGCAGCCCATCTGCCAGGCGCACCGCCATCTTGGCGCCCTCCTGGTACAGCAGCAGGTTATGCAGCGTGGTGATGGCATAGAACAGGACCGACTCCACGGGGGAGCTGGAATGATGGGCAGGGGGTTACCATGAGTCGGGTCCCAAGGGACCTGGCATGAATGTGGGCTACCTCCCCCAGGAACCCTTCCCCATATCAACACCCCTGTGGAAATAGCCCTCGACTTAAAATCTCATCGTCCCTTGAGCCGGGCCCTGTTCTTATGCGCGGAACACACAGTGCGCACTACTCCTCTCCCCGCCGGGACCCCGATTCCTCCTGCTTTGGGGCTTGTAGCCCAGGGCTGAGAGCACAGTCTACTAAGGAACTACCACACGGGAGGCCATGTGCTAGAGAGGTCCTGGGAGGGGGTCAGAGTATCTCCAACCTCAAGGAACTCACAGCCTGGAATGGACCTAAGGAGAAAGACCAAGGAAACTTGCAAGGCTGGGAAAAATACAGGAGGCAAGGGGCTCTCTGATGTTCGCTCTGCCCGGGATACTCTCCCCTTCATTGACAAGGGCCAAACCCTGCTCATCTGTCAACACCCTGATGTTAGAGCACACAGCTGCTCGGAGCTCTGAGCAATCTTGGGCAGACCTCTCTCGACCCTAAACCGTATCCTGGGAACGAACTCGCTTGTTCCTTACATGCCTGTCTCCCCTGCTAGGCCGTGAGTTGCCGAGCCTCAACACTGGGCATGGGGTTGCACCTGGCACACAGTGGGTCCTCAATAAATGCTGTATAGAAGCCCAAGGGAGGGGAGGCCCCGGGATCCCACGTAGGTGGGGATGGGTACCTAAGCATGCGGACCAGGGCAGGGATGCCGCCTGACTTGAAAATGGCAAGCAGCCCCTCGCGGTGGTGGGAGAGGTTGTGCAGGATGCTGGTGGTGCAGCGGGCTGTGTCCAGGTCACTGGTGTTCTGCATGGTACGAACCACGGCTGCCACCAGCTGGGGCGAGCCCATCAGCGCCCGCCGAGACGCCTCTTTCTTGGACAGCTGGTTCACAATCATGGCTGCCTTCGTCACTACCACCTGAGGGGGAAGGGGAGGGATGGGAAAAAGTGAGCAGATGGGCCAGGCCAGCTGCCACTGTGACACGGAGAGGACCGGTGACCCCCTCCACAAAGTTCAGAGGGACCCAGCTCAGACTCTTCCCTCCCTGCTGATGGGGCCCAGGGTAGGGCCGTCCCCTGCGGACCCCTGACCTCTCCGCTCTCTGCCCCGCCCCCGCCCGGGCCAGGCCCCTCACGGACCGGATCCTCATCGTTGAGCAGTTTGGTGAGTTCAGGCAGGGCCCGGGTGGCCAGCTCGGCGTCGTCCTGGTAGTTGATGAGATGGACGATGGCTGACTTGAGCAGCTGGGACGGCTCGGCCAGCCGCTGCAGGTTGGTGCTCTGGCCCTCCACCTGGGTGGCCAGCAGCAGTGAGCTGTCTTCCCCGGTCACGCCAGGACACATGGCCTCCCGCACCCGCTTGGCTCTGGCCGTCGTGGACATCTGGTACTCCAGGTCGCCTGGGGGGCGGGCCACGGGCAGGGACTGAGGAGGTGCATTGTGGGGGGACATGGGGGAGCAGGGCAAGCCTTGCAGACAGCCCACCTGGGTTCTCAGGACCGGCTGCCACCCTGACCAAGGCCCCGGCGACACCCCTCGTGTGGTGCTGCCTCTAACCGGGGCAGTTACATCATGGGGTGCCAGCTATTCTGCCCATCACAGGGAATCCTTAGGGGAATTAAATACTAGTTGTAAATCGCTCTGAAAAGAAAGGATGTAGTACACACGTCACTACAAAAGTGATCATGAATGTTACTATTCATAGGAATAGTTAACATCTTTTGAGTACTCGCTATGTGCTTAGCAGTGAATTAAAAGCTTTTCTTACATTTTCTCATTTATCTCATATTAACCCTATGAGGTAAGTACTATTATTAGCTCCATTTTACAGATGGGGAAACTGAGGCACGGAGCGATTCTAGGAGCTCAAGCTGGGGTCTGAACTCAGACAGCCTGACTCCAGAGCCCAAGCCCCAAACCTATACCCCTCCCTTAACAATCAGGTTGGGGTAGCAGGAGGCAACCTAGGTCTCCTTTTAACTCTGAAATCTCATGATTCTAATTACATCCTTATCATCTCCAAAGGAGGTAGGTCTCCCATTACACAGGCAAGCAAAGAGAGGCCCAGAGGGCCACCTAGTATCATAGAGCAGATCAGAGGGAAAGGCAGGAGTGTGGGTTTCAGAAAGCAGGAGGTGGGTTCTCAGCTCGGATTCCGGGTTCTGCCCCCTGGGTGGGTCCAGGAGTCCCACAAGTAGGTGCCCGAGCTTCCCAGGCAGCCCTGTCCTGGCAAGTGTCCAGACGCCCCGGGGAGAGAGAGGTGGAGGTTCCACCCTCCAATTAGTCAGGAAGGAGGAGACACCCACAGAGCTTTCCCAGTGAATGCCGGACTTTGAGCTCCTAACACAATGGCTGGCCCCTGCCCGCTGTCAGGAAGGAGAGCCCCGGGCACCGAGACTGAGCTCCACAGGGCCTCCACCTGTCCCAGCCCACCCCATACCTGTCCCAGCACCCACAGCTCACCCGCTCAATGTTTGGGGCCCTGGAGGCACCTATGGACAGCGGTACCCTCTCCCACATGCTCCTCTGCCCCGGAGAGGACAGCGGTCCAGCCGGAAGCTCCAGGGCCGGGAGCCAGCAGCGGGGGCATCTCGCCACCACTGGGCCTCAGCCTACCTACAGGTCTCCTCCTACCCCCATCAGGAACCCTGCCTCCCCGTCAAACTTGAGGCTCCTGGAGCAAAAGGACCATCTTCCCCGAGAGACCAGGGGTCCCCTGAGGGCAACAGTGATGCCTCAAGGGCCAGGACCATGCCTTCAGACTGGCAGGAAGGGTCTTTGCTTCCCCCCCTATGAGAGGTTCAGGGAAGAGGAATCCGCCTCCCTCTCAGATGGGGGCACCCCGAAGTAGCCGTGTTTCCTCCCTCAGACAGGAGCCCCCTAAAGTCCACCTCCTTCTGCCCCAACCTCCCTCCAGGGCCCAGGCTGGTTTTCTGCTGAAGTATTTCCATGGAACAGTTTCCATGCAAGAGTCCCCGGGATCCTGACCTTGGCTCTGGGGCACCTGGGTGTAGGTGGTGGTCTTCTTGAGCGTGTACTGGCGCCCACAGGCCTCATCCTCTTCCATGATGCCCTTGCTACTGACTGAGGGCACACAGGTGTTGGCACCCGAGTGGATGCCAGAGTCATAGGTGTATGTCTGCTGCCACTCGGTCACCTTGATGGGTTGTTCGATCAGGTTCATCACTTCCATGGTGGCTGCTGGGGACACAGAGGAGGAGCAGGAAGTCAGCTGGCTCCAGGGAGGCAGCCCATGACCTGGCACAGCCCACAGCTCCAGCCCGTGCCCAGGCCCAGGGAGGGACTGCCCACAGTGGGATACCCAAGGGTGAGTCCTGGGCTTAGATCTCTAACCTCCAGCCCAGGGTGGAGTGAGCCCCATGAACCCAGCCCTGGCCTCACTCGCCTTGCTGTCCCTACCCAACACTCCCAGAGCAAAAGGTACACAGGGCCCGCAGCAGCTTCTGGGTCCTGCAGACCCACCCCCGTGCACTGGGGCTCACTGGGAAAGTCTCTGATGAGGTACCTACACCCCACGCATTGGACAGGAAACTGGGTGGGGCAGGGAGGCAGTCAGACGGGTTTCTCTGGAGAGCCCTGGAGGCTGCTGGGAGCCGTCAAAGTCTCCCTTGGAGATTCCAGGATCTCAGGATCTTTCCTGAAGATGGGGCAGGATCACAAGTGACCCCAGAGGCCCAAGCCCTGAGATCCCTGTCTCTCTAGCACCCCAGCTCCTAGAAGCCTTTTCCAGAATTCTGAGCCCCACTGACCAGTTCCAGTATTAGCCACATACTACTGGGTCAATGCACCTCTCCACAGAGCCCAACCCTCATTTGCCAAAGGGGGTAACACCAAGTACCTCGGAGGCTGTCGTGAAGGCTAGATTTGTAAGGACCCAGTCCAGTGCTGGGTACATTGCAGGCGCTCAGTGTTGGTGGCCGGGGCCGTGGCCATGTAGCAACACCACCTCTCCCTCAGAGGGGTTTCTTACTTCCTGTCCTCTGAGAACCCAGACTACAGATAAGGGGTGGGCAGGCTGCGGGAGCGGGGGGGTCACTGCTATTCAGACACCCCTCCCTCTCCCTGCAGAGACTCGGGGGCACTTGAGGTTCATGCATTTCTGGGCCCTACTGTGGACCAGTGAAGTGAATTCTCTCTTGGTCTGTTGGGCTCCCCTGTCTGACCTCCGGAGTCCCACCCCGAGAGGGGAGGCACAGGAAGCTGCGCTCCAGGGAGGGCCTGCCCGCGCCAGAGCGTTCTCGAACACCATCATCGGCACAAAAGCAGGTGCTCCTGCATTCATGGACAGGGAGCCTGAGGCTCCACCAGGGGAGGGGGCACAGCAGAGAAATGGCAGAGCTGGGACACCCACACAGTGTGGCCTCGGACAGCAGACAGACCCCAGGCCGGTCCATCCACAAAGCCCCTCAAACCTACTGTCCCCTCGTGATGGGGGACCAGGTGAGGCCCAGGATGGTTTGGCGGGCTCAGTCCAGCCCGGCCCCAGGAACAAAGATCAGCGGGGTATGTCCTCCCAGGGCCACCCCCGAGGGGGAGGATGAGTGAGCCTCAGGCCTCCCTTTTATGGCGACACGGGCTCCTTCCCTGCCTGCCAGCGCACCTGGAACAGGCAGAAGCAGCAGCTAGACCAGCTCCCAGCCGCCTCCTTCCTCTCCTCCCTTCACCCCAAGTGACTCAGAGTTTCGAGCTGATAAACAGAAGCAGGCCCAGAACGCCCCAGACAGCAGGCTCCGTGCCACCAGCTGCACCCAGCTGCTTCCCAGGCACCGGAGGCGGGGCCCTTTCAGGAGGAGCCCCCGCCGCGCCCTAACCCCACGCCGGAGATGGGAGAGAGAAAGAATAGAGAAGTCTGGAGAAGCGAGCCAGTCCCAGAGCCGTCCCCCCACCCCACCCAGGGAGGAGGCCTTGGCCATGTCAGTGCTGCCGCGGAAGGGAGGTAAAGATCGCGAAGGGCATACAGCTGCACGGACCCCCCACTGCACCAGGCAGAGGGCCGAGCCCCCAGCTGGGCGCTGAGCCTTGCCATCAGATCTGCTCAGGACGAACTGGAAAGCTCCAGCCCCGACCAGTAAGAACACCCCATGCAGCCAGGAAGAGCCCTCCCCAGCTGATACCGCCACCACCCCCCACCCCCCGGGGCTTCTCAGCCCAGCCAAGGGGCGCCAGCCTCACCCTGAACTTCAGGGATCACACCTCCACCCCTTGCCGGCCCCATATCCACAGGGACCACCGAACTCAAGGCTGGCCACAGGAGGGGCGTTTTCCCAGCAGGCCCCTCACCACCCCTGCCAGCCCAGGCCTGGAGCCAAGAGAAGCTGAGGGCTGAGGGCTGGCGGCTGCCCAGGGAGAGCCAGAGGACACACGGAGGTCAAAGGGTCCAAGGGGGAGGGGCCACTCTGCTGCTTTTACTGTCAAATGAATCTGCCGCTTCCCTCAAAGCCACCCTGGCGGGCATTTGTGGGGCCCAGTTTCCAGATGAGAAGACTGAGAGACACCACCCTGAGGAGGGCAGTGCTCTGCTCAGACCCGGTCCACCTCGAGGCACACAGGCCTCCAGTGCGCTCGCCAGGGCTGCTCGCCGGGCTCCTGATGGGGGAGCCCTACAGTCAAGGACAGGGGCCAGACAGCAGGACATGAAGGGGAGGCCAGGGCGTGGGTAGAGCGGAGCCCCTTGCCAGTGGCCGGAGACGCTGGGGAGGCCCAGGGCGCTCACAGCTGGAGGCAGGCTGCGACATCAGGAGTCCCAGGCCCTGGCCCTGCTCCCAGCTCTGCCACAAGCTTACTGGTGTCCTTAGATGATTCCTGGCCCTCTGTGCTTCATCCACAGAAAGCATGGCCCAGCCGATCTCACATGAACGCGTATCTCTGAGACTCAGGCCTCCCAGGACAGACAAGAGAAGGCTGAGGGTGGGCTAGGGGAGAGACGGCACACACTAGAGAGGACACACACACCAGGAAAGGATCCCGGAGTGAGCTCCTCCTGCAGCAGGAAGGCGAGGAGTCAGACCTCAGGCAGGACTGTCAGGCCGCCCCGCCTTCCTCCTCACCGGCTCCCAGGAGAACCAGGGGAATTCGCTCACCAAGAAACAGAAGTGCTGTTCTGGCAGTTCCCAGGGTGGAGGGGGCCGCACCCAACGTGGTCTCGCCCCTCTCCACCCCGGACCGGAGCGCACCCTGACACAATGCCCCCGGACAGAGCCAAGGTGGAAGTGGGCGAGACAGGCGTGGGCCCTGCGCCCGCGCTCCAGCCAGAGCCGGGCAGAGCCAGACACGGGGCACCCAGGCCGCTTCATGGGGGTCCTTTGTTCAGCAGCATGTTCTCCTGAGGGCCTGGGCCAACACAGGCCGGGAAGCCAGCTCTGAGTGGGGTGCGGACAGTACCGGGGCAGGAAGAGAAGCCTGGGCCCTGGAGAAGGAGCGCCAAGGAGCCTCCCCATGGAGGTCCACGCTGGGTGGGAGTGTCTGGACATACCCTGCCCTTCATTCCTGCTTCCTCCCCAGCGTGGCCGCCGCAGTAGGCTGCCCCTGGGCACCCTAAGTCAGAGAGGGTCCTGGCACAGTGCGGTTCAGTCCTGACATCCACAGTAACCGCCCCTGGGGGCGCCTGGCCGGCTCAGTCAGAGGACCAGGAACTCTTGATCCCGGGTTGCAGCCCCACATTGGGTGTAGCGGTCGCTTAAAAATAAAATGTTTTTTAAAAACTAAATAAACAGGGGCGCCTGGGCGGCTCAGTCGTGAAACGTCTGCCTTCGGCTTAGGCCATGATCCCAGAGTCTCGGGATTGAGCCCCGCATCGCATCAGGCTCCCTGCTCAGCAGGAAGCCTGCTTCTCCCTCTCCCACTCCCCCTGCTGGTGTTCCCTCTCTCACTGTCTCTTTCTGTCAAATAAATTTTTTAAAAATCTTAAAAAAAAAAAAAAAGCCATCTGCACAGTAGAGATGATCGAGCCACTCCTTCCTTCAGATCACATGTGGATCGTGGATCGTGGCTGTCACGCAGCCGTGACCGTCAGCAGGGAAGCTCTCTTTCGGCAGTAAAGACCCAGGCCAGCTTTCTATTAGCCGAGCGAAGACATGGCAGAGGAGGAGGCCAGCAGAGCCAGGCCTGGCAAGGTGGCCAGCAGCCAGTCTGCTTTTTGGGACCCAGGCCCAGGGAGGGTGTCTGCCTCCATGCCCGAGGCCCGAGCCCCAGGAGTGGGGGTGGGGTGTGGCTCGGGAGGAGGAGTTATGTCTGGGCCAGAGGGGAGACAAGGCTCTGCCCACCGCCCTCTCCTTGCTCCCCTCTCCCCAGTCACATGTGCTGCCTCCTGCAGCCAGGGGTGGCCAGGCCAGTCAGGCCAGGACATTCCCCACATAGCAGTCCCCAGAGAGAGGCTGGGCTGAGCGGGGTCACCAGCCCCCACCCTTCCCCACTGTCTCGGACTCCAGCAGAGATGTGGCCAGGGTCCCAAGAACTGACTCTAGAAAAGTAGAGACAGACGTGACTGCTTCCCTCGAGAGCCCTGTCTCCCCCACCAGGCTGGGGCTTCCCAACTAGGCCTCTCCCCTCAGACCGGTGCCTCCAGCAGGAAACACCCCCACAGACCAGAGGCTCCTGGACAGACTCTGTAGTCTCTCTCTTCGGAATGGTCATTCTGAGCAGGCGGAGACTGAAACGGGCGCCACCTCTGGCCAGGGCCCTGGGGACAGGAGAAGACAGAGGAGCCCATCCTCCTGGATGCTTCCAGAGGAAAACCCTCACTTCCGGTCTGGAGGACAGCCCAAGCTGCTACCCAGGACTGGCTCGGGGTGGGGGAGGCTCAGGTCAGGCCATCCCAGCTGCTGTTTGTTTTCTTCCTTCTGGGCTCCTTCCCAAAGCAAACAAACCAGGGCGGGAAAATGCAGGGGACTTGGAGGAGAAGGAAATGCAGGGCCTGGTGGCTCGACCTGGAGGACCTCTGGGCTCCCCTGGAGAGGGCTCCAGCTGGAGCTCGTCTCTGCTCGTGACCCACTGTGGTCAAAAACCCAAACCGGTGGATCACCCCAAACCAGGGCTCCTGAGACTGGAAAAACACTGCAGCCAGCCTCAGGAGTTAACTTGTGTTAACAAGAGTTAACTTGTGTCAGTGAGGCGTCAAACAGTGGGGGGGGGGGTCTGGGCACCCCTGACCCCAGCTGGTATCCCCTCCTTAGGGGGTGGTCCCCCCGGGGTTTCATTCTGCAGGGATCTGCCTGACCCTCTCCAAGAATCAGGGAAGAAAACATTCTTCCCCATTCTGCGTTTGCTGGAGAAAACTAGGATTTGGATAAAAGTTTTTTGTTTTTTTTTTTTTTAAAGATTTTATTTATTCATTTGACACAGAGAGAGAGATTACAAGTAGGCAGAGAGGCAGGCAGAGAGAGAGGAGAGAGGAGGAAGCAGGCTCCCTGCTGAGCAGAGAGCCCGATGTGGGCCTCGATCCCAGGACCCTGGGATCATGACCTGAGC
>LNAC01000091.1:7218586-7230970 GCA_002007465.1 Ailurus styani
AAAAAAAAAAAAAAAAAAAAAAGAAACACAGACAAATGGAAGTTATTCCTGGTGGGGGAGCAGACCGGAATCAAAGGCAATGCAAAGAGCCAGAGGTAATCTTGAGCAAGGCCTTCTCTGGGCCCTGGCGTAGAGCCGTCTACAGGCGTGGGGAAGGGGCCTCTGTCCTGGTCCTCCCACGGGGTGTGGGGGGAGCACCCCTCCATACAGGAATAAGGGGAGGAGTCCACACAGTGTTCGTACTCTCCCCTTTGAGACCACATTCTGGACGGGAAACTGGAATTCCCTGCCCAGAGCTGGACCCTGCTTTGGGGCCTGCGGTTCTCCTGTTCTGGCTCTTTCTCCTGAGAATGGACAGCAGTGGCTAGTGTGTTATGTGCACGCTTGGGCCAAGGGGCGACAGGGGCAGGTATGGGGGAGGGGTGGACGCCGCGGACATGCCACTGGGGTATCCACACACGTGCGCTGGAAGCCCTTTGTCAAGTGCTGGTGAGCGGGCAGCCAGGGGTGCAAAGGGAAGGGGAGATGGGCCAGGGGCTGGGGTTCGGGTACGGTGACCCCCAGGCTGCTGTGCTCTGAGGAGGAATCAGAACTCTCAGTTCCACCCTGGCCTTTCCGGTCACTGTGGGGGTATACTTGTCAAGGTATGTCTTACTTACCAGTTTCTTAGCTTGATTTGTGACTCATTCAGATCTCTGTATGTGGCCCCTGCCGCTGGTGTCGGGGGCGGGGGCGGGGGGCAGGGGGATTGCTCAGTGGGATCCCTTCGGGGCTGGGGAGACTCTGGCTCCCAGGCTCTCCTGGCAGGAGGGGGCCAGGCCCTGCTGGGAGCAGGAGCACACAGGATGGTGCTGGGCCCCTAGGCAGGAGTGTGTGTGTGGGGGGTGCTCCTGCTTTTTGTACTGCCCTTTGTCCAGGGGAGGAGCCTGGAGGCCAGAGATGGCCCACAGCCGAGTCCTGAGGGTGTGTGCCTAGCCAGCCCCGGGGAGGGCTCTTAATTATAGAGGTAGCTCCCAAGACACTTCACGGCAAGGCGTGTGGGCGGGGATGGAATGTCAGAAAGAAAACAGGGAGACAAGAAAACAGAGATAGGAGGGCCAGAAATAGCACAGGCCAGGGGGAGATACCAGGGGCTGGAGGTGGTGGTGGATGGAGAGGCTGGAAGAGGGTCAGGACCTCTCCAGAGAATGACCATCCCCCAGCAGGTACCCCCTTACCTGCCCCAACCCCCCAACCAGGTGCGATTCCAGAATTTTAGGAACCCAACAGGAGGGGCTCCAAGCATCCGGATTGCATTCTTGAACTGCGTCTCCCTGGCATTCTAAGTGACCCCCTCCCCCCGCTGAGAGTCTGGGTGGGGGGACGCAGCCAGGGGAACCTTGCCACCTGAGTCACCCCTCTCACTGCTCCTGGCCTGGGCGACTCCTGGAACAGGCTGACGCAGCTGAGGCCCCACCCGCCTGCCAGCAAGCCGGGAGAGATGCCTGCCCGGACAGGCGCCCTTCCCACGGAGAGGCCGCCCCTCCCCTGGCACACGCGTGTGCAAGTGTGCACCCGTGCGTGGACGCGCACACGCACACACCGATGACAGGATTTCCCCCACCGGTGGAGAGTCCTTGGGAAAAGGAAGAAGAAACAGTCAGAGCCTCCTTCCTTGTATATATAGGGAAACCGAGGCTGGAACCAGGAAAGGAATGTCCCCAAGGTCACACAAGCAAATTCCTGGCAGGGCTGGGACTTGAACCTTGTCTCCTGCCCCCCAACCCACAGGTCCCACCAATCTAGGTCTTTTCTATCTCAGCAAAGGTGGGGTGCGGTGTATGTATTAGGGGAAGATGAGAACCAATTTTGTGGGAAGTCACCTTGTGGTGGGACTTCAGGACAAAAACTTCGGGAATGGGGGCTGGGGGGCCAGTGGGGGCCTTGCTGGGCTGGCCCGCCCTCCCTAGGGGTGGAAATCAGTAACCTCTGCTCAAGAGGGCACCACCCAAAGCTACAGCCGCTGGACTTCGCAGAGACCTTTCCTCCACCTCCCCGGTCTCCGGTCTCCGGTCTCTGGTCTCCCTCCTGGCCCCAGACTCCAGCAGGGCGGGACCTGCGGCCAGGGCTTGGAGCACCCGCCCCCCCACCTCCCCGACCTTCTATGTGAATCCCTTCTTCCCCAGTCCCGTCTGCGGCCACCAGGGAATTTGAGAGTTGAGATCCCTGAATATTTCATCGGCACCTCAGCCTTCAGTTGAAGCAGCAGCCAACTTACAGCTCATGGATAATTTATGGCGCCGGCGGGGAACCTGGAAGTGGGGAGGGGGAGGGGCGGGGAGCGTGGGGGCGGGTGAAGCCTGGACTGGGCGGGCGCTGAGGGTGCTGGAGAGAGCCAGGTACGTCGGAAGTGTGCTTGTGTGTGTGTGTGTGTGTGTGTGTGTGTGCGTGTGTGTGTGCGCGCCAGGTCCGTGGGAAGTGTGTGCGTGTGCGTGTGTGTGTTAGTGTGTGTAGGGAGGGGGGCGCTCCAAGACCTGGGACATTTCCATTTTTGAGGATACCAGTGTATTACCAAAAAAAAAAAAAAAAAAACAAAAAACCCNCCCACAACCACCACCACCACCAACCAGGTTTGTCAAAATAATTGTGCTAAAGGTTAAAGTCATGCAACAAGCATTTTCTGACTTCATTCCCATCCCTGTGTCTCTGTAACTGTGAGCATAACCTCATTTGGAGATACCAAAAGCTTTTTTTTTTTTAAGATTTTACTTTTAAGTAATCTCTGCATGCAATGTGAATCTGGAATTTACAACCCCAAGATCAAGAGTCACCTGCTTCCCCAGCTGAGCCGGCCAGGCGCCCCCCAAACACTTTTAATGGGATGTCCTTCATGGCTATAAGGTCTCTAAAAGGCCCCCTGCTCCCCACACCCACCAGGGCCAGGGAGAAAGGCCAACTCCCCATTCAGACTGGCTGGACTGCTCTCCTTCCTAGCTTCCTCCAGGAAGGCCACTGGGATTTAGCCAAGGGGTCAAGGGAAAAGGAGGGCATCTCCTGTGGCCACTCCTCATTGTGCTCCAAGAACATAATATCCCACTCTTCTCCTAAAAGGAAAAATGAAAAAGGTGACCCCAAATGGAAAATGTCAAGTTCTCCTTGACTCTTCACTGGGAGTGACTTACCTTAGTGAGTTCTCCAGATTCAGAGGATTAAATATATGTGTGTTGGGGGGGGGTAAGAAAGCAGGCATGTTCTCCCCCTTACCTCATTTTCCCCACCTGAGTCATGGGTGTGAGAGGCGCTTCCACCCCAAGGGCTGTCCGGGGGACAGAAGAGATGTTATCCAGGTGCCCTGGCGCCAAGTGGGGCCCAGGCAGGTGGTGATTACAGGTGATGCGTCCACAGGTCGGCCGGTGGCTGGCTCTGGTGGGCAGCCCCAGGCCCCGACATACTCCCACCTAATCCTTGAGTCATCTTGGGGCTAAGCCAGCCTTCTAGCCTCTCTGAGCCTCAGTTTCCCCATCTATGAAGGTGGGACCATCTGCCGGGGTTGTCCTTGGGGAGGAGGGGGAGAGCTGGGTGAAGACCCTAGAGCGGGGACCTGCAGTCAGGTTATGCTGCTGTCGCCGGTGCCAACACAGGGAAGGGGTCCCTCTCTGTCCCCAGGGGAGACCCTACTCTCCTGGAGAAAGGGGAACACCAGCGTGAGACTTTAAGAACTATTGCTCAAACCTAAGGGGGGATTTCTTCCATTAGAATTTCCTGGAATTTTGGAAGAGCCTGTGGGACTTTCCCCCTCCACTGGCCCTCACTTCTCAGGATTCAAGAAGGAGCTGGTCTAAGTGACCCTAGCAAGTCTGTCCCCAGGCTCCCTAACAGGGGCCCAATTCCACGGAGCTGACAATGGTGAGTGGTGGGGAGGGCAGGCTCTGCAATTGGGGCTGAGGCAGAACTTGACTGCCTGCTCTTCCTTGCCCCTGCCTACCCCCTTCCTCATTCCCTTCCAGAACTCCTCGTCTCCCTCAGTAGGCTGTGGCAATGTGGGCGCTCTGTCCACACACCTGGCCCCAAAGCTTTCCCCCTCCACTGGCCCTCACTTCTCAGGATCTCTCTCTTTTCTCCGGGCAGCATTGATCTGGGGGAGGAGAGTTTCCAACCCAGCTCAGCCATCCCTCAGTTTGAGGAACCTGGCACAAGTTGCTTCCCATTCCTCACCTGTAGCGGAAGGGAACTGAGGCCTATGTCACGAGAATGTTTAAGACCAAGTGCCCAACACATGGTAGGTACTTGGTACACTGTAGTAGGTACTCAGTTCAGGATAGTAGGTACTCGGTACACTGTCGTAGTGACGTTTGCTTCAGGATAGGGTCTTTCTGGGTCCGGGCACTTCTGTGGCCTCTGAGTTTGGCCCTATTATAGGTGTGAGGGCCCAGTCCCTTTTAGGGCTTCCCTCACCTTCTACCCATTATACTACAGATGCTATGACTGATGAGGAGCTGGGTGGGGTGTTGGGGGGCGGGGTAAGGAGGGACCGGGTGAGACAGATGTGGAGGAGGCGAGGGTGTCGGCAATGGGTGGGGTTGGGAGAACGGGCTAGAGGGCCCACGCTGGGACTCGGTCTCACCGGTTTGGGGACCTGGCCTGGCACTGGGGAGACGCTGGCGTCAGGGAGAGGCGGGAGGGGCTGGTGGTTGCCTAGGAAAGCTGAGTAAGGGACATGGGGCTGCGGGGCCTGGGCAACGGCACCCCCTCCCCAATACACACGCACTCTGTCTCCCCGCCACACACTCACACACACACAACGCACTTTTAAATGGCATCCCTCAGCTCTCCCCGTCCCTCCGCCCCAGCTCCATTTTTCTGTCTGATTTATCAGACTAACCATATAATTTATTTATTATAACATTTAGTGTTAGGGCACCTGGGTGCTCAGTCGGTTAGCGTCTACCTTCAGCTCAGGTCCGGGGGATTGGGATCGAGCCCCACATCGGGCTCCCTGCTCAGGGGGAGCCTGCTTCTCCCTCTCCCGCTGCCCCTGCCCACCGCTCCTGTGCTCTCTCTCTCTCTCTCTGCTCTAATAAATAAATAAAAGCTTTTCAAAAACATTTTATTTATTTATTTGAGAGAGGATGAAAGAGAGAGCATGAGAGGGGGGAGGGACAGAGGGAGAAGCAGAGCCCCCGCTAAGCAGGGAGCTGGATGCAGGACTCCATCCTGGGACTCCAGGATCATGACCTGAGCTGAAGGCAGTCAGTTAACCAACTGGCACCCAAATAAATAAAATCTTAAAAAAGATAACGTCTATTGTTTATCGCAAGTCTCTCTGCTGGGATGTGAACTCCGCGAAGGCAGGGTGCTTGGCCTGCTTTGCACACTATTGTATGCCCAACACCTACAGTGTGCTTAGCACACACTAGCTGAGTGAGCAAACCCCTCCAGAAACACATTCACGAAGGCACGCACTCTCCTGGCCCCACGTGCAGAAACAGGCTCTGTCCCCCAGGGAAACTGCCACATTCTCAGACACGTGCACACAGGCCCAGGCTCGCACCCAGACCCACACATCCACGCAACACGCGAGCGCACAGACCTTGCTCCTGCACACACAGCCTTTCAGACTCACACCCAGCTGTCCAGATTCCAAAGCTCCTACTCACAGCAGGCACGCTCCTGCACATCCCTCAGCACTCCCCCACCCTCCGAAGCGCCAGCCCCTCCCAGAAACAGGGGGCGGGGCGTCAGCGGAGGCTGACGACACCCCAGCTAGAAAGGGGTGCGGTGGGGCAGGAACCCGGAACCCGGGAGCTCCCACGGCGGACCCACCTACGGGAGAGAGGGAGTGAGGTCACTGGTGCCCTCAGCCTTGACCCAGCCCTGCTCCAGACTGACTCTGGCCTTCTTGTCCTCGTCCCCACCAGAGTCCTAGGGGCGTGCTTTGGGGTGAGGCAGAGAGTCCTCCTGGGCACAGAGCTGGGGAGGGCCCAGGACAGGTCATCTGGCACATCTGTGGGGAGGGCAGGGGTGCGGGCGTCCCAGCATCAGCTCCACCCTCCGGTAGGAGAATCTTCCTACACCATCCTGCCCCCCAGGGAGGCCTGAATCGTGGGGAGTCGCGCAGAACTGTTACCTGCCTGGCCCTGGCCCAGGGTCCCTCTCGAGAGAGGCCCCTTTTGCCCCCTACCCACTGTGGACCGTGGGGGAGGACACGGGTGCAGCACGGCACTGAATAGCCTCCTGGCGACACCCTCGCCTCCACACCTCCAGACTCTCGGCCCCCTAGAGCTGATGGGAGATTGGGCAAGAGGACCTGGCAGTTCCACTGCCACCACGAGGTCTCCTGTCATCAAACTGTAAACCTAGGGCCCCTCTGGAGGCCGAGATGGAGCCCCAGCCTCTGCTCAATGGGAGGCTGAAGGGGCGCCTGAGTGGCTCAGTGGATTAAAAATGGGAGGCTGGGCATGCTTGCTCAGACCCGCGAGAACCTGGGTCAGGAAATGCCTAGAAAGTAAGAACCGGAAATGTCCTCAGCCCCCTCCCCACGCTCATCACACTCCCCGAGGGAAGCAATGCTGAACCAGGAAAATATAGGACATCCCATCTTAGAAATCTGAAACCACACCTTCCAGGGACTGAGGAAGGAACTGCGTGCTCACGCCCCCTGGTGGGCAGACCTGCACATGCACTCTGCTCTCAAAAAACAAAACAAAACCCACCCAGGGTCCCCTGAGGCCAAACTGTGCCCCCTTGCCCACCCCATATTTACACTGGAGGGGAGATGAATGCAGAGGGAGGGAGGGAGGGAACGACCCGCTGCCTCAGCCCAGGGGAGACCGGACCCCAGGTACTGCAACTCATTCAACAAGAAACATTTATTGGGCACCCACTGCCAGTGTGCCAGGAACCACTGGACTCCGGGTCCAGTGCTCTTCGTGACACCAGCTGCCCCTCTGCGGTCTCTGAAATCCAGGCTGAGACCCAACTTAGAGGAGCAGGAATCTTCTCCAGGAGACTGTCCAGGTGAGGAGAGCACCGAGGAGGGGGACGGGCCGTCAGCAGCTGGAGCACCACCGTCCTGTGGCCCAGAGACCCTGAGAGGGCACAGGAGAGACCTGGGGAGCAGCGCCCACAGGTGGGGTGGGGTGGGGCCTGGTCAGCTATGTCCATTTTACATCTTTAATAAATAGTTCTTGCTGCTGTCCAGGCCGGTGAGGGCGGTACCACTGGGCCCAAGCTTCACCAGCTCTCGAGGGGTGCAAGGGTGGGGCCTCTTCTCATGGTAGTTCAGGCTCCAGCTCTGGAAAGGAAAGGAGGGAGCACCAGGTTAGCCCCCCACCCGCTCCCAACAAGCATCTGGGTGCTGTCCTGGGGGGCTGGGGGCAGGCAGGAGGGGGGCTCCCTGGGGCAGGTCTCGGCTGGGTCCCCGCTCCAGAAAGGATGCCACCCCCTCACACACAAGGTGGGACAGGGTTGGCTAACAGGCTAGAAGTCCCCAGAGGAGGGGTCCCAGAACCCCAACTGCTTCTGCCGCACAGTATGCGGATCCCTCTGTGGCCAACCTCCACCCCAGGTGACACCCCACCCTCTGCCAGGACTCGACTCACTGACCGGCCTCTGCCTCATCCCCCTTGGCATCTGGCTCCTGCCACCAGTCAGCATAGATGCCCTCCTCGTAGTCCCCCTCCCCCTCGAACTCGGCATCGGACGGCGGGTCCTTGGGCTCCACGGGCGGGACTGTCTCTTCCAGCTCCATCTAGAGCCGCCCGAGGATGGGGAGAGAAACGAGGTCACAGCAGGTGCAAACCCAGACAGGCTCCTTTCCTGGACGGGGCCCCCCACCATCCCATCCCAGTCTCCAAAGCCCACGCCTTCCCCAGTCTCAAGATCCCACCAGGGACCGATGCGAGGGTTTCTCCCACAAGGTCCCACTCCCAGATGGCTGCTCCCCTAGCAGAGATTCAGCGTGAACTAAGCGTTCCCTCTCCAAGGCCCTCCACTGAAGCCGGAATTCCACAGCGAAGGCTGCTCGTCCACGAGTACCGTGTGCTCATGAAATTTCCTGGCCAGGAGCAGGATTAGTCTCCCCCCACCACCCCATCCCTGGATAACGCCTGGGCAGCTCTCATTGACCTCGCCAATGCCAGGCTTCAGCTCCAGGATGCGACCCTGGCCGACAAGCCCGGCTGGATCTGGAGCCCTCCTCTGGCGGCCCGTGCTGACCTCTCCTGAGCACCGTTGGTGCCTCCCCCGCTAGACTGTGAGACACTCGAGGAAAGGACTGTGCCCTTCACGCACTTGCCGCAGCCCCACAAAGTGTCTGTCAACGAATAACAGTCATCAAAATGGCACCATTCACTGGGCACCTGTACTAAGTGCTTTCCACACTTGACCTCATTTCATTGCCACCACAACGGTGTGACGTGGGCATCATCCTCCCCACGAGAGATGCAGGAACGGAAGTTCAAGAGCTACCTAAGACTTGCCTGGAGGCTGCCCACCTGGTGAGTGGTGGACCCGTCTGGCCGTTGACAAAGCCCAAGTGTAAACGGTATCCCCCCTGCCCTGGTATGTGACGAGTAGGCACATGGGTGAGCGAGTGAAAGGGGCAACGAATACATCGGCCCTGAGCACGACACTGCACCAAAATTCAGCTCTCTGAACCCTCATTCAGATGCCTTTCTGGCATCCTGCGTTCGCTCAATCACTGGATCATTCAAACTCCATTTCCCAATGCCAGCTCTGTGGCAGGTGCTGTGGGAAATCTGGGAATAACCTGGTCCCCCAGCCCAGAGCACACTCCTCTGGGAGACTGGCTGGAGAAGGGGGCTGGGAGTGAGATGGACCAGGGCTGCCAATCACTCCAGGTCCGGGGAGGTACAGAGGGTCAGAGCTGGCACTGCAAGCCCAGAAGACAGAGCCAGGGCACACAGGGAGGGCTTCCTGGAGGAGCTGCCACTTAAGCTGGGCTGGGGAGTTATTGGGCAAGACATGTAAAGGAGGGGAGTATGAGAACACTGAGCGGGGAGAGAAGGGCGGGTATAGAGGAGGGACAGGTGAATCTCTCTTGCCTCACAGCAGCTGACTGCCAGGAGGTGGGGCCAAGCTTTGGCACAGCGGGCTCCCCCCCACCCCCGGGATAAAGATCAAGGGTTTCCATCATGGCCCAGCCTAGAGAGCAGGGGGCCACTTACCTCATCATCTGACTGCAGGTACGTATGTGCAAACTCCAGCAGCTCCCGAAGCTCAGCGGTCTGGTTGTGGTAGAGCATGGCCTCCTGAGAAGACGGGAGGAAGGTGGGGTAAGCCAGGCCCTGCTGCCAGATGGGGGAGGAGCCAAGTTGTTAGGATCTGGGTCCTTCCACCCTTTTTCACCTCAGGAAGCAGGGAAGAGGTATTAGCTCACATGCTGATGGAGAAAATCACAGCTGCTTGGAGTGCCTAGGTTAAGGAGGACTCTGAGGGCTCTATTAGAAAGAGTTCCCTAATCCATTAGCAATGTCTGCCACGCATAAGGAAATTGCAGGTGGCACCATGTGCCCCATGACCTCCAGTCTTGCCCTAGATTCCCAGGGGTTCCTTTCTTGGTCCAAGCTACAGGGTCCCTGGAGAAGAAGGGCAAAGGCCAGCTGTGAGAGGGACGAGGGCGGGGCAGGGAGCAGGTGGAGGGATGGATAGGTATCTGGGGCCTCCCACAGCCCGGGCTCTCTGCTGTCACGGTAGGTAGTACCACTCCCATTCTGCAGGTGAGGCCATATTCAGAAGGGATCAGGAATGTTCTCAGGCCCATCCAGCTGGTGGGGCTGGCTTTGAACCCAGGACTCCAACCGCAACCCATAGTCTTTCTTTTCCCTTCCCGTCCTGCCTTCCAAAGAAGCCAGGATTTTTTTAATTAAACCTAGAGTGCCTCCGAAGGCCATGCCCACCTCCCGGGGCTGGAAGTCCTCCTCCTCCAGGCCCCAGCGAGCCCTGTGGAAGCGGTAATACACCAGGTTCTGCTGCATGACGCTGTCCTCGGGGTCGAAGAGCATGTAGCTGGCGGCGCTGCGGGCGGCCTGACGCACATCATTCACTGCAGGCAGGACAGGAGGCGTGAGGAGTAGCCCTGACCCCTCCCCACCCGCAGGGACAACGCCTTCCTAGCCCATCTCCCAGCTCAGTCCAGTGCTCCCGGCTCCCCGGCTGCCTCCCAGAGATATTTTGGCCACCTCACCTCGCCCAAATAATAATGCAAGCTAGAATGTACTGGGCACTTGCCATGTGCCAGGCCCGTGCAACTCACTGAAGCCTCACTGTTATTATCATCCCCATTTTAGAGACAGGAAGCCCAAGGCACAGAAAGGTTAGATAGACTTCTCCAGCTCACACAGCTGAAGAATAATGGCACCGGAGAATGAGAGCCTGCAACCTGGCCCTCAACCTTTCTGCCAACTGGACCCATGAAGGGTCTCCTGGCTCCTTGGTCCTCAGCTCCTCCACTCCGACTCCAACCTCCATCCAAATCTTGACATCTTAGCATTGCACGAACGCTGGACAACATCCATCCCAGCCCCAGCGGATGCCCAGGATCCCCCCCAGACAAGGAGAGCCATAAGTCCGTGCTACTTATAATTAGCCATGTGACTAATGGCCCCTTGAGCTGTATGAGCCTCAGTTTCTCATCTGAAAAATGGGTCCAGTCATGTCAGCTGCCGAGAGGTGGGGCGGGGGTTGGTGAAAGCATCAAGTGAGATAAATAGACATGGCAGGGCTTTGTAAACTGTCAAGTGCTGTGCAGTTGTTGGCCACCTGGTCATTTACTCAAGATGTCCCTGAATTGTCCGGAGGCTCCTCTCTGTTCCTTCCCGCCCTCTCGCCTGCCCACTACCCCCAGCCTTCCCTCCCGTCCCCCAGGGTCCTCACTTCGAGGGACGGCTCCCCATGCTCTGTGACACTCCCAGCGCAGTGCTCTCTCTTCCCTCTGCCCCCCCATCCCAAGCCCACCAGGAGGCTCACACTTGTAGTAGGCAAACTGCAGGTAGTGATACATGGTGGCCACGAACTTCTCCACGAAATAGCCACCCACGTTGGGGGTCAAGTTGGCCTCACAATCCACCTTGCACTGCAGGGACTCTGCAAAGAGATCTAGGGAGTGGGAGGCCGTGGTGAGGAGCTGGTACCTGGCCGGCCTGTGTGATCACAGGAGGTAATGCCAGGGCAGACTTTGCTCAGCATACTAAGGGCAGTGCTAAGGGCGACCACTGGGGCCTGGGCTGACTTACCACCCACTGGACTCAAGCCCCACCCCAAAACCAGAGGGAGCAGGGGCATTCTGAGGCAGATGAAGTTTGGAGGTGGGACTGAAGCCTAGAGAGAGAAGCTCGGGACAGTCCTTTCTGCCCCTGCTGAGGAGCAGTTAGGGACCCCCAGACTAGGTGTGATTTCTGGCCGCAAACTGCCCTTTGCACACACCTGCTGCGCTGTTACTGCGCACACCGCCTTGGCACCTTTGTCCTCTGCCTGGAAGGCCTGCGAACCCCATGTCCCCAGACGCTTTGGGATGTCACCACCTTTCTGCACCCATGCCCACACCTTGGACAGTCAGGATTGTAGACGGTCCCTCTCAGCCGACTGAAGGCTCCCCGGGGGGAGGTTAACCCCTTAGTCCTGTCTGCCTCCCAAGAACTTTCCGGGTGCTTCATAAAAGCGTATGGGATGAAAACTCGTGTTAAGGGGCCTTAGGAGTTCTGGGAAGCAGGGCCCTGTGGGTGAGCCGGAGGCCCTCAGGGGTCTGCCGGGGCTGGGGAATACCTGCTATGGCTGGGTAGAAGTCCTTGAAGTCCACCTGCTCGTGGGCCCCCTCGCAGCCGGCCAGACACCGGGCAAAGACGGCCAGGTACTCGGCCAGGGCGCGCTCCATGTCCTCGGCGCTGCTGCGGAAGTCCCCGCTGTTGTAGATCTTCACAGCCCTGAGGAACACGGCCTGCAGGGGCGCAGGCCAAGGTCAGGGAGACCCGCCGACACCTCCCCTCCTCTACAAGCCCACGCCCTCCAGCGCACCTCGTAGGGCTGCGCCTCCAAGTCCGTGAGGGGCTCCTCGGCGGCGTCCAGCAGCCCCCGGTAGTAGCTGAGATACTTGGCGGTTAGCTCGTGCTTCGGGTTCCTCTGGAGGAAGGTGTAGGCCGCGGCGGCCGCCTTCTCCAGCCGGTTAGCCTGCGGGGCGGGCGCCGGACGGGGCGGGTCGGAAGGGCCAGAGCCCGCAGCCCGGAGCGCACGAGTGGCCTTGGCCGTCCGCAGGGCGTGCGGGCGACTCTGCTCCCGACCGGCCGGCACGACGCCGGCTCCGAACGACACGCCCCAGCCGGGCCCAGGGCGCGAGGCAGGGCAGCGGCGCCGGGGGTGGAGGGGCACCCCGGCTGGGGGCGGGGGGAG
>LNAC01000091.1:7231902-7251042 GCA_002007465.1 Ailurus styani
CCCGAGGGTCAGCTCCCCCGAGGGGCAGAGTGCGCCCCGAGTCCCCTCTGTTGGCCGACCTCGCGCCCTCGGGGGTCTTCCCCTGGACAGCTGCTGAGTGGCCGGAGCAACGCCTCCTGCAGGGATGGGAGGCCGCAAAGCCCCTCCTCAATCAAGGACAACCCCCACCTTAAGATCGAGAAGTTGAGGGAGCGCCGCCTCCTCCACTCGGCCCAAACCCTGGCATCCGGTCTTCTTTCCATTACAGAGTCCCTTCTGCTTCTTCTCCGCCCCTAGGCCGAATGAAGTCACTCTCGGTGTCCCCTCCCCACCCCACCCCCACCCCAGCCCGGTCCGCTTCGGGGAGGCGCACACCTGGCTTCACCCCGCACACAGCACTCACGCCGCCGCCCACCCATCTCCATCCCCGCGCGGGGAGTCTTGGCCGTCCAGCGTGGGCGAGCCGGGGCTGCTCGTCCCTGGAGAGGCCATCCCTGGGGCGGGGGGGATACCAAGATACCGCCTCCGATTCTGGAACCCCACCAGACACCTGGAGAGATTTGGGGGGTCCCAGCGAAAGAAGCAAGGGATGCTTCAGCCCGCCTTTAGGACCCGGGGGCTCCGGGAAAAAGACGGAGAACTTTTTTCTTTTTCTTTTCTTTCTTTCTTTCTTTTTTTTTTTTTTTAATGGGAGTCAGCTCTGACTACTGCGCTTTCCCGAACCTCCCTCCCTGGCCGGGCCCCTGGACGCTGAGCCCCGGGAGAGCGGGAGGGGGGAAGCTGGAGTTCTTTGTGGCGCATTCCTGTGACTCCAGCGCTCAGCCTTGCCCCCTCCTCCAAGTCCACCCTCCGTCGCCCGCCCCCCGCCCCGCCAGCTCAGTCTCCCCTGCCCCCATTCCACGTGGACCGGCCAGGGCCGGGGGTGGGGACGGAGGACAGGAAGGGGGGGAGCCTGCTCCGGGAAGAGGGGGGAAGGCGGTTGGCGGCGGCGACTCCCTCGCTCGCCCTCACTGCCGGCCGCCCCAGCTCCAGGCACCATGTTCCGCGCGGTGTCCCCCAGCCACACCTTCCCCCGGCTCCCCCTGCTGCAGTTGCTGCTGCTGCTGGTGCAGGCCGTGGGGAGGGGGCTGGGCCGCGCTAGCCCGGCCGGGGGCCCCCTGGAAGATGTAGTCATCGAGAGGTACCACATCCCCAGGACCTGTCCCCGGGAAGTGCAGATGGGGGATTTTGTGCGCTACCACTACAACGGCACTTTCGAGGATGGCAAGAAGTTTGACTCGAGGTAATGGGTTGGGTGCCCCCAGACTCGCCACCCCCCTTGGGGCCAGGCTCTCTTAATCCTGGGGATCCCTCCTAGCCCCTTTAGGCTGTGTCTGCATCCCCTACTCCACGGTCTGCTAACCGCTAACACAGCACCCTGGGGATGGGGACTCCCAGACCTCCCGTCTTCCCAAAGACATCCTTGCTCTGGATTTCAAACCCTCACCTCTCGAAGGACCCCAGTTTCTTTTACAACAAGCTCCCCATTTTCCCCCGAGTGTTTGATGATCTAGGTGAACTGCTCTGTTTACTCCGCGGTGCTTTATTTAAAGACCTGGCAGGGAGGAGGTTCTGGTCCCCCATGTTGGGGGGAAGGGCTTGGCCCTGGGCTGCATGTGAATCCACCAGGGGTCTCAGCCTGGGACCCCTGCCCTTTCTACCCAGCCTGAATCCCTTCTGGCTCCAGCCCCAGGGTTTAGTGCCTTTGTAACCAGAGAAGAGGCAGTAAAACCTTTGTGGAGGCAGTGGGGGTTATGAGCCGCTAGCAGGGTGGCACAGGGGGAGGATTATAATAAGCAGCAGGATGGATCCAGGAGTATAGGGCACAGCTCTGTGTGGGACCCTAGCTGTCTACGTGTCACATGGCCGGGCATTGACCCCCTGGGCTCCTTGGAGGGTTCTCTTACCTCTCCTCCTGGTTTCCCTGCACCCCTATCTTCCTCCATCTTAGCTCTACCAGGCCAGGGCTGCCGCCCATCTTGCCAGCCTTGGGGTTTGAGACATGGGCTTCTGGTCTGATCGGGCCTTTGGTCGGCTCTGGCAAGCCACTTTTGTTGGTGGAGACAGGGCAGGACTGCACGCCAGCCTGGGCTAAACCTCAGGTCTCAGTCACACTGCATAACCCAAGAAGTCAATCCCTCTTAGACCCCTTCCCAAAACACACAACTCAGCCCAGGGGAAATTAATGGCCTTGGCTTTGGAAGGCAGACAGTATATTGAGTAAGAACTTGAACTCCAGAGTCCAAGACCCCGGGTTCCAATACAGCCTGTGACCATGGACAAGGAATTTTGCTGCTTTAAGCTTTGTGTTCCTTATCTGAAAAATGGAGGTTAAAAACAATCTGGAAAATTAAGTCCTCCCTTCCTAAGGCTGATAACAGGGCTCAAGTAAGATGATGAATGAAAGTGAACTTCGCATAGTGCCTTGCCAATCTGAAAGCCGGTTGAGGGCATGTTAGCCTTGACTCTGGGGAGGACTGAGAGCTCTGGTAGTTTTTAACTGGTAGAAATTTTGTGCAGGCTTGGGCCTCACAACAGCCCTGTGAAGGATACAGCTCAGTGGGCAGAATGAGGTATGGCCCATGGCCAGGAGTACAGCCCAAGTCAGGGAGGGGTGGGGAGCAGGGGATGATTTCCTTGGTGGGACTCTGGGAGCCTGGTTGGCCCCAGTTCATGCAGTGCTGAGCTTGGAAAACTTTCCTAACCCATGGTTCTTAACCCCTTTGATCAAAATAAAAATCTCTTGGGGCGCCTGTTTGACTCAGTTGGAAGAGCATGCAACTCTTGATGTTGGGGTCATGAGTTCAAACTCCACGTTGGAGTTAGAGATTACTAAAAAAATTAAATAAACTTTAAAAAAGTGATTTAAAAGTTTGTTTTAAATAAAAACCTTCAGGAGCGCCTGGGTGGCTCAGTTGGTTAAGCATCTGCCTTCAGCTCAGGTCATGATCCCAGGGTCCTGGGATAGAGCTCAGTGAGGAGCCTGCTTCTCCCTCTCCCTTTGCCTGCCACTCCACCTGCTTGTGCTCCCTCTCTGTCGAATAAATAGGTGGAATCTAAAACATTAGTAAATAGGGCGCCTGGGTGGCTCAGTGGGTTAAAGCCTCTGCCTTCGGCTCAGGTCATGATCTCAGGGTCCTGGGATCGAGGTCCACATTGGGGCTCCCTGCTCGGCAGGGAGTCTGCTTCCTACTCTCTCTCTGCCTGCCTCTCTGCCTACTTGTGATCTGATCTCTCTCTCTGTGTCAAATAAATAAATAAAATCTTTTAAAAAAATTAAAAAAAATCGCTTCTCGGCCTTTTGGCTAAGATCAAGTGTAAAAAAAATAAAAAAATAAAAAATTAGTAAATAAGTAAGTAAGTAAATAAATAAATAAAAATCTCCCATCCTCCCTTAACTTCTGAAAACTTAAAGCTGTAAGTAAAAACAAATAAAAGTCAAGAGGTACAAACTTCCGAATTATAAAATAAATAAGTCACAGGGATGTAACATACACACGGGGAGTACAGACCACAGTATTGTATTAACCTTGTGTGGTGACAGATGCTGACTAGATTTTCTATCCCGATCTTCTCATAGTGGATGTAAATGTCGAATCACGACGTTGTACACCTGAAACTAAGATCATCTAGTCTGTCAGTCATACTTCAATAAAAATAAATAAAAGTAAAAGAAAAACAAACAAAGGCCACGGTAATTTTAAAACAGGCCTTTCCGAAATTGGAAACCACTCCCTATCTTGTGTGAGCTCTGCTGCCCCCTCCTTTCCTTGGAAAGTTGATGGTGTGGCGGCTGGAAGTTCGGTGGACCCCATGTTAGCTGTGTGACCTTGGGCAAGTCAGCTAGTCTCATCTCAATCTTTGTCATGAGAAAAATGAAAACCCTAGTGCCCACTTCACAGGGGAAAGAATGAAATAAGGTGGTGAAAGTAAAATGCTGAGGATTTCATCTGGCCCATTGTAAATGCTCAATGTTCCTCCTCCCCTTGGTGCCACACTTAGCCCTCCCCCACGCAGACACCCCACATCCCTGTCCCAGGCAAATAAATGCCCCCAGCCTCCCTGGGACGGGGGGGGTTTTCTCTGTGTAACAGCCCCTCCTCTTAAGGGGGGAGGGAGGCTCAGAGAGGAGACAGGAGCCTGTGGAGGGGGACTGAGTGTGTGCTCACACCTGGGCAGAGGCCACGGTACCCCATCTGTTTCCTCCCTTCCCCAGCTATGACCGAAGCACCTTAGTGGCCATTGTGGTGGGCGTGGGGCGCCTCATCACCGGCATGGACCGGGGCCTCATGGGCATGTGTGTCAACGAGCGGCGACGCCTCATCGTGCCCCCGCACCTGGGCTATGGGAGCATCGGTGTGGGTGAGAACGGTTGGGGGTTGGGGCCCAGGCATGGGCATGGAGGAGACCAGGAGGCAGAATCTAGGGCCCCACAGCCAAAAAAACTGAAGCTCAGGGTGGGAAAGTGACTCGCCCAAGGTCACACTGCACACGCAGCGTGAGTCGTGGCAGGTCTGAGACCAGAGTTTCAGTCTCCTGCCCCTGGAGTGGGAGGAAAGGAAATGACAGGGCCCTGGGTAGAATCAAAGGTTGACTGGGGAGAAGGGGAGCCGGGGGGGTGTGCCAAGCGGGATGTTCGATGTCCATTCAACCCACCACGCTGGGGCCGCCCCAAGTGTGGCACCACTTTTGCCACCAGCTAAGGCTAGAGGGAGTCCTGGGGCCCCGGGGACTGTGGCGTGCTGAGGGATCCTGGAGGGTGCCCCAAACATGAGCTGTGGCTGCTGGACTCTCACAGCGGGGCTCATTCCCCCGGATGCCACCCTCTACTTCGATGTCGTCCTGCTGGATGTGTGGAACAAGGCAGACACCGTGCAGGTGAGCACCTTGCTGCACCCAGCCCACTGCCCCCGCAAGGTCCAGGACAGTGACTTTGTCCGCTACCACTACAACGGCACACTGCTGGACGGCACTGCCTTTGACACCAGGTAAAGGCTGGAGGGAGTCCTGGGGCCCTGGGGAATGTAGTACGATGAGGAGGGTGTCTGGGGCCTATCCTCCCTCTCCTGTCTCCAGCAGCATCACCTCTACCTCATTCTCTGCAGCTACAGTAAGGGCGGCACTTATGACACCTACGTGGGCTCCGGCTGGCTGATCAAGGGCATGGATCAGGGGCTGCTGGGCATGTGTCCTGGAGAGAGAAGGAAGATCATCATCCCTCCGTTCTTGGCCTATGGCGAGAAAGGCTATGGTGAGGGCAGACAGGGACTCAGGGATTCCCCGGAAGAGGGCTGCCCCATACAGTTGTTCAGGTTGTGTACTGCACAGGGGCACTCACCCAAGGAGGCCAATAGAGATGAAATTTATCTTGGTGATGATCTCACTGAGAAAGGGTGCTTTATTGTGATTCACACACTCATTCGGCGTGGGCTGGTGATCGTCTTGGGGAAGACCCAGCTCATGCCTCACAGGGGGAGCAAGAAACAAGGCTGCTGAGGGAAGGGAAGAGTCTCTGGAGAGTAGAATTAGTACCTTTTTGCAGGGTGCTCACATGGGCTTTCCTGAGTGGAAAAGGAGACTGGTTTGCTCTCCACTTGTATGGTTCAAGCCTATCCCTTCCCCAGGGACTGTGATCCCCCCGCAGGCCTCCCTGGTCTTCCACGTGCTCCTGATTGACGTCCACAACCCCAAGGACACCATCCAGCTGGAGACGCTGGAGCTACCTCCTGGCTGCGTCCGGAGAGCGGTGGCTGGAGACTTCATGCGTTACCACTACAATGGCTCCCTGATGGACGGCACCCTCTTTGATTCCAGGTCTGGGGGGGCTCCTGAGGAGGGAAGGTGGGGGCTGGGAGGAAGGAGGAAGAAGCAGGATCTAGGGTTGCTCCCCCAGCAGTAGCTGGGGGTGGCTCTGAGCTGCTGGGAAGGGCCAGTGCGGGGGGCACTTTTGACCCCCTTGCTGGCCCTCCCTGCCTTGTCTTACAGCTACTCCCGCAACCACACCTACAACACCTATGTGGGGCAGGGTTACATCATCCCCGGGATGGACCAGGGGCTGCAGGGCGCCTGCATGGGGGAGCGCCGGAGGATCACCATCCCCCCCCACCTGGCCTACGGGGAGAACGGGACTGGTAGGCGTGTCCCCTGTGCTCCCAGTCACCACCTCAGTTCCTCTGCAGACTGTTCCCTGACCTCCCCATAGCAGGGCCATCCCAGCCACTGCTCTGCCCCTCTCTCACCCACCCACCTCCTGCCACACAGACTCCATCCTTTCCTCCAGGGGCAGCCCCCCCCCCTCTCCCTTCCATACCGGAGAAGGGCAGCCGACTCCTGAGTTTGGGGAGGCAGGGTGGTTTTGGAAGAACAGAAACAGCGTAGCCCTAGGAAGCAAAGAGACCTGGACTTGTGCCCCAGCTTTGCTGGAAGCCTCAGTGTCCTCACCTGTAAAATGGGACTAATCACATTGACCAGCAGGGTAAGTTACTGGGAGGTTGCAAGAGGATGTGTGTAAAGGGCTTTCTAACTGGCATGGCCCTCCCCTCCCCTGCCCCTCACCCCCACAAGAGGGTATTAGAAGCACTGACCCTGGGGACAAATACCCGGTCCCATCCTGGTTTGAAAACACTGTGGGGGAGGTCTGTGGGCCTCTGTGGAGGCCTGAGCAGCCCCTCCTGGATTCCAAGCCGATCCACTCCCCATTCTGGCCCCAGGAGACAAGATTCCCGGCTCTGCTGTGCTGATCTTTGACGTCCACATCATTGACTTCCACAACCCTGCGGATCCGGTGGAAATCAAGATTCTGTCCCCGCCCCCGGAGACCTGCAATGAGACGGCCAAGCCCGGGGACTTTGTTCGCTACCACTACAACTGCTCCCTCCTGGATGGCACCAGGCTCTTCTCCTCGTGGGTCTGGGGCAGGGCCAGGGCTGGGCAGGTGGGTGGGCCCAGGGGCGGGGAGTCCTCCTGATAGCCCCCGACGGGGGCTTCCTCCCTAAGTTCCCGTCCAGCGAGCGAGCGCGGGGGGAGCACGAGGAGCTGAGATTCCTGAATTGCGGGCACAGGGAGGGGGAAGGCAGCCACCCAGGGGAGCCGCTGGCTCCATTGTGGAGCGGAAACCAAAGCGGGGGTGGGGGGGGGATGAGTCCTCCAGGCCACGCTTCGGGGCAGTGTCTCCATGAGGAGGGTATCCTTTCTCGGAACCGTGGGGGCCGGGGGGATGATGGGATGCCACCCGGCCTGGGACGAAGATGGGCGCTGACCTGGGAATCTGCTCTCCCCCAGCCACGATTATGGTGACCCCCAGGAGGCTACTCTGGGGGCCAATAAGGTGATCGAAGGCCTGGACACAGGCCTGCAGGGCATGTGCGTGGGAGAGAGGCGGCAGCTCGTGGTGCCCCCGCACCTGGCCCACGGAGAGAGCGGAGGTGAGGTGCCTGGCCTTGTGGGCTGATGGGAGGAGTGCAGGAAGCCTTCCCAAGGGTTCTGCAAACATCCCATGTGCCAACACGGGGAAACGGAGGCCTCCGGGTTGGGGAGCTCCCGGGGCAGGCTGCAAGTCAGGCCCAGCCCTGAGCCTGATGGCGATGCCCTCCTCTCCTCTTCTCCCTCCCCTGCTCCAGCCCGGGGCGTCCCTGGCAGTGCGGTGCTGCTGTTCGAGGTGGAGCTGGAGTCCCGGGAGGAGGGGCTGCCCACGGGCTACCTGTTTGTGTGGCACGAGGACCCTCCCGTCAACCTGTTCGAAGGCCTGGACCTCAATAAGGATGGCGAGGTCCCCCCGGAGGAGGTGGGTGAGGAGTTCAGTCCTTCTAAGGACCAACCCCCCACTGTCGCCCCAACATAAGCCACCGCGCGTGGTGGCATCGAGCAACGCCATCCATCTGCCGTCCCATCTGCACCTGTTTCTGCCCCTGTGCTGGGTCCCTGTGCCTGAGGTCCCCTGTGCCTGCCTCTTCCTCACGCAGCCCATCCCCTCCTATCGCCGGCTGGTGCCTGGGGCCCCTCCCCAGGCCCCCCACAGCCGCTCAGGTGAGACCCTCACTCCCCTCTCCCCTTGGCTCTCTTGGCTCCCAGTTCTCCACCTTCATCAAGGCTCAAGTCAGTGAGGGCAAAGGGCGCCTCATGCCTGGGCAGGACCCGGAGAAAACCATAGCAGACATGTTCCAGAACCAGGACCGCAACCAGGATGGCAAGATCACTGTGGAGGAGCTCAAACTGAAGTCAGACGAAGACCAAGAGCGGGTCCACGAGGAGCTCTGAAGGGCAGGGGCCTGGGCCCGGGCCCAGATGCAAAGGCCCACTTCTGGGAGGACCGTGGGCAGTGGGGCTGACCTTGCAAGAGTCACCCTCCCCTGTGCTGGCATCATGTCCAGAAACATCTAAAACATGGTCAGAGGAGACTACTCTGGTCTTCCCACCAGCCCCAGAGTAAAATCCACAGCACAGACCTCTATTCAGTTTTTCTCTTCTGACCCCAAACCCCTCCCTTACAAGTTTTGGAGTCACAAAGCCAAGCCGGCCATTGGCCGAGCCAGGGGTTGAACGGGGCCACTGCCGGCACCTCACCCATACCTCCCCTCCACGTCACCAGACACTGAACAAGGCCGAGCTTGTCACTTATTTCCCCAAACTTCCCTTTTTTCCATACTTTTCCTTGCCGTCCCGTCACCCCCCTCTGGCCCCTATTCCTGCATCACAATGGCTCCCCAAGAACATGAACCAGGACTGACCGGACCCTCAGCCTTCCTCTCTCAGCTCTGGCTGGCTTCTAGGGAGGGCAGCGCCCCACCTGTCCCGTCTCCCCACACCTCCACTGTCTGCCCCTCACTAGGCCAGTAGGGGCTGAAGTGACCCTGGGGTGCTGCTTTCAGGGCTGGGCTTGGCATTGCCTTTCACCCCTAAAGAAGGCTGCTTTCTCTGAGGGACAGAGAAGAGGAAGAACGTGAAGGAGGCGGGCGTGAGGAGAACTACTTGGATGGCTATGAAATCCTTGGTTCGGGGCTGAGATAAACTTGGAAGAAGGGCTCACTTGGGGTAAGGAGGGGTAGGCAGAGCTCTGCACACTCAGAAGGCTAAATTGGTGTTAGATCCCTTTCTTTGAACCAAATAAAAGACTAAACCAAAGGCCTCAGGATGTGCTCCTTCGAGCGGGGAGGTCCTTGGACCCAAGACTGGGGAAGAAAGGGGAGCAAAGTAGACGCTCAAGATACTGTGTCCCTAGGTCTTGACCCCCTGCCTCCTGTGGCCCAATCAGGGCCCCTCCATGGAAAGGAGCTCCCTATCTAATGGAGGGAGCGGGGGGAGTGGGCATCTATATAGGGGCCTGCTGGGACGTGTGGAAAGATGATCCCGGTCTCCTAACTGTCCCAACTGAATGGAAAGATGAGGTCCCTGACCTCAAACATGACACAAGAAACTCAAGGATTAAATTAAGCGGCACAGGTCGGATTCCTCCCTTCCACGTAGATTTGTTCCAACGCTAGGCTATCCCCACCCCTCCCTGCTCCTGGCTGCCAGCCACCACCTGCCTGATCCTCCCTCCTGTCTGAAGCAAAGGTAACAGCTCCAATCTCCAGTGTCTTGAGGGAGGAGTTGCTCCAGCCAGCAGGCAAGCCATCTGCCCCTCCTCCCCGCTGCTGGAACAAAGATGACCAAGGACAGGAGAGGACAGGAGAGCAGGGGGAGGCTCCGGAGAGAGACTGATGGTCCTGGGCTCCCTGAACTGACTCGTCCCCCACAAGCACCCACTTCTTGCCCGGGATCCTGAGACATGGCTTTTCCCTACGGCCAGTCACAGACACTCCCGGCCCCAAAGCATCTCGAAGGCACCTCGGGGTCTGATTGTGGCGCTGACCGGCCTCAGATGCCACCGGCTCCCCAGAAGCGAACAGGCCAGCTCGGAACCAGAGCCCATGTGCAGGTGTGAAGGCGTGAAGCAGAAGAAACACTACGGCTTCAGTCAGAAACACTGAAATCCTGGCGCTAGCTCCTAGCTATGGAGTTGGAGCAAGTTTCTGGACTTTTCCATGCTACCTGTAAATGGGAACGACACCCACTTTCAGGGCCCTGGTGAAAGAGGCACTGCCTTCCCCTTCAGAGCTGTAGGGAAACACGTCCCACGGCCAGGCACCCTCTTCAGGAGGATGAGGGGGTGTGTTTCTCTGAGGACAGGCTACCAAACGCCAGGTGAAACTGGCTGCTTTACATCTTCAAAAGGTGCCCCAGAGAGAATTCAGCTAGTTCTTGACCATCCACTCAACAGGGGAGGGGGAAGGGAAAGAAACTCTGAGGGAAGCCAGTGCTGCGAGACCACGGAGCAGAAATCACTTCCACTTCACTGTCACGGAGTGCCTTCTCCCTTTGGGTCCCAGTGCGGACCCCCTGAAGGGACCCATCTCCGTGGTCCTGGCCCCACATAGAGAAGAGAAGACAGGGCAGGAGCCAAGGGCATAAGAGAAAATCTGCCTCCAAATGGATCCCTTTGGGGATCCATCAACAGGGAACTCAGCACACAGGGCCGGCCAGACCCCACTGACCCCCACTGAACTCTGAGTTTAACGGATACCTCAGCATCATGTAAAACCATTCCAGGTCAGAAACACACCTTCCAAACCCACCTGCCCACCTCGGTCCCCAGACACATTTAGGGGGTGCTCAGAGGTTCTCGTGAGTGAATTTGGTGGGGTTTTTAAATTTATTTTTCTCGGGTGCCTGGGTGGCTCAGTGGGTTAAAGCCTCTGCTTTCGGCTCAGGTCATGATCTCAGGGTCCTGGGATCGAGGCCCATATCGGGCTCTCTGCTTGGCAGGGAGCCTGCTTCCTCCTCTCTCTCTGCCTCTCTGCCTACTTGTGATCTCTCTCTCGCTGTGTCAAATAAAGAAATAAAAAATCTAAAAAATAAATAAATAAATAAATAAATTTATTTTTCTAAGTAGTCTCTACACCCAAAGTGGGACTCGAACTCATAACCCTGAGGTCAAGAGTCACATACCCCACCAACTGAGCAAGCCAGCTCTGCACGCCCCCCAAATCAGAACGACTGTTTTGTCCTTTTTTTATTTTGATGTTTCATACATTAGATTTGTTTGAAGAATAGCTTCCCATGTTTAAAAACGGGGGGGAGGGGGAAGAACCCCTGGACTAGATGGTCCTGAGGGTACTAACACCCTGTAGGTCCCCTGTTCACCTGGCTGGCCCTTCCCTCTGGCAGGGCCTCCTGCCAGCCTCCGAGAACACCACAGAGGACACTGGGAGAGGAGGAGGGAGAGGCCTGGGCTCAGCAGCTGCACCCCGGACTCCGCGCACACAGGGATGAGCAGCGCTCCCACAGGGCGGCCTCCTGGTGAGGCTCCCCGCTCTCCGGCCTGCAGCGCCTGGCCCCCCACCCGCCCGCCCTCAGGAGCCCTGCGTCTCTCTCCAGTCCCTGCGGTACAGGATGTGCTGCAGCAGCCCGTTGACCACGTCCAGCGTCTCGTCCTTCTCCAGCACAATGTCGTAGGAGTCCATGTAGTGCTCCCGCCGCTCTTCCACCTGCCCGGGGGAGGGGGAGAGAGTCCCCAGAACGCCCTGCCTTCCACCTCTGCCTCTCAGGTCCCCGGGGCAGGGGGAGGAGGGCACCGGAGCTGCAGCTCCGGGTTACAGGACCCGCCGTTTGGACACCAACGGGCACGGGTGCCACGATGAACCCTTGGCTCAATGACAAAAGGACGGGACGAGGATTAAAATTTAAAAACCAGATGTTACTTCTAATCCATCTGGACTGCATT
The DNA here is from genome assembly GCA_002007465.1 of Ailurus styani. Lineage (NCBI taxonomy): Eukaryota > Metazoa > Chordata > Mammalia > Carnivora > Ailuridae > Ailurus > Ailurus styani. Next base: position 7,243,682 of record LNAC01000091.1, read on the forward strand.
TTCACAAGGCTCAAGCATTCTGGAGGTCTTCGGCACCTGCTGGCTGGGGGGGGTGGTGGCAGACTGGTGGCCTTCTGACTTGATACCATACTGTGCCCCTTTATGCCTAAGGTGTTTTTACCCCGGTCAGCCTCTGGTCTATTCTTTTGTTTTCCTTCTCTGAATTATAAACTCACCTCCTGAATACTGACATTTCCTACTTCAATCATGCCTTATAGGTATGATTTAGCATTGTAATCAGCCCCACCACTTCCTACACTAGCTACCACGGGTAGATGAACCCCCTTGCCTCAGTTTCCCCACCTGTAAAACAAGGCATAAGAGTCACTGCCTCAAAAGGCTGCTGTAAGGACTAAGTGGGTCAATGTGCCAGGTACGTGGTGTCTCTGAACTCCACTGTTGCACCATGTGCCCAACACAGCCGTCGTTGCTGTTTTCCCGTGAGAATATAGCTTGTGGTGTATCTCGGTGCCTCTAAGACTTGACTGTGACCGGCACATAGAGGCGTTCAATAGGCATTTAACAGGCAACGAAACAGAAGCACGCCACTAAGCCAGGAAGCCCTGGTCCAACACCTACCTTGTCATTTAAGAAGCCAATCTTGAGAATGTTCTCCACACCAGGCACCCCATCAGCCATAGTGAGGTCCCCCACGGAGTCTCCCAGCAGGAGGATGTTGGTTTTGCCCTGAAGCTGCTGGAAGTACCCGGAGTTCTCACAAACAGAGCTGTTCTTGTTGTATGTGTGTATGAGCTGGCCCTTGAATCCCTGGAGGAAACCCTAAAGAAGCAAGAGACAGAAGGGCTGCAGGGACCCTCTGGAGCCGGTTTTCCACTGTCTCTGTCACAAAGGAAAGGGAATCCTGACAGCCAGAGAAACCCAAAACCTCCTTGGAGTCTAAACTCAGGGCCCGATAACTAGGTCCTGTAGCCAGATTTGGCCTATTTTTGTAAATTCAGTTTGACCGGAACACAGCCAAGCTCATTTGTCACACCGCGTCCATGGCTTTTTTCTCCACAGCAGAGTCGAGTACGTTGTGACAGATCAGAGTCCATCCCACAAAATCTAAAATAGGTACTACTTGGCCTTTTACAACAAAAAGCGTGTAACCCCTGATTTAAACTCACAAGGACCCTCAGACATGACTGATCAGCCACTCTGGCGGGATCGTGAAGCGGTGACACGGGCACTGTTCAGGCCACATGTGTGCTCACCCTCGGCGGGGGCCGCGGCCTCACCCCAGCTGAACGGAGGAGCAGCCCAGCAACTGGTGTGAGGGGAAGAAGTCAGGGCCTGGGTGAGTCGGAGTGGCCCAACCTCTGGCTCCAGGAAAACAAGTCCAAGTCTAAGCCCTGGAGTACCCAGGATGGCACATGACCTGGGATGGTGACATGGGGCCTGGCTGAACCCTAAATTAGGTACCCCAGGGCAGGGAGCTATCAGTCAAATACCAAAGGGCGAATCCTTCGGAGGTAAGCGTCTTTAGCAGGCATGAAGAAATAAATAACTGCCCGAGGGCAGGAAGCCAGCACGCTTCCCTCCCTTTCCTCCCCAAGTCAGGGTTCAGGGCTTCGGGTGCTGCCTGGGGGGCTGGTGGTCCCCACCCCTCTTCCACTCCCAGTCTAGAGGAGATCCGGCTCACATCTTCATCAAAGTCCATGTAGTTAGACACGATGTGGATGTTGGGGTGGAACACTTTCATCTGTCGGATAATCTCCTCCAGGATGTCACCAATGCCCGCGGAGAAGATGAAAAGGGGAATGTTGTTCTGGTAGAGGGTGTTGAAGAACGTCTTGTATCCCTCCCTGAAAAGAGACAGATACATTCCGCAATGGCACTGCCTCTGCTCCTGGTCTTTATTTTCTACTTAGGCAATGTATTTTTTAATTTTTTCTTATTAAAGATTTATTTGGGGCACCTGGGTGGCTCACATGGTTGAGTGTCTGCCTTCAGCTCGGGTCATGATCTCCAGGTCCTGAAATAGAGCCCCATGTAGGGCTCCCAGCTCAGTGGGGAGTCTGCTTCTCCCTCTCCCTCTGCCCCTCCCCCTACTTGTGCTCTGTCTCTCTCTCTCAAATGAATAAATATTTTTTAGGAAGTATTTTTAATAAAATCTTAAAAAAAATAAAGATTTATTTATTTATTTAAGAGAGAGTGTGGGTATGGAGGGGAGAGGGAGAGAGAGGTTTTTTTTTTTTAAACATTTTATTTATTTATTTGACACAGAGAGAGAGATCAGATCACAAGTAGGCAGAGAGGCAGGCAGAGAGAGAGGAGGAAGCANTGGTTAACATCTGACTCTCTCTTTTTTTTTTAAAGATTTATTTGTTTGTTTGTTTTTTTATTTGTGACAGAGAGCACACATGATGGGGAGGGGCAAAGGGAGAGGGAGGGAGAGTCTTAAGCAGACTCCCCACTGAACACAGAGCCTGACGTGGGGCTCAATCTCAGGACCCTGAGATCATGACTTGAGCCAAAATCAAGAGTTGGAGGCTTAACTGACTTAGCCACCCAGATGCCCCTAAATTTTTTTTTAGAATCATTTTATTATTTTATTATTTTTTAAGATTTTATTTTTTTATTTGAGGAGAGAGCTCGAGCAGAGGGAGGGACAGAGAGAGAGGGAGAAGCAGACTCCCTGCTCAGCAGGGAGCCCAAGGCAGGGCTTGGGCGCGCGTGCACGCACGCACGCACACATACACACACACACGCATGTGCGCGTACACAGAATACTACTCAGTTATCAAAAATAATGAAATCTTGCCATTTGCAATGATGTGGATGGAACTAGAGGATATTACGCAAAGTGAAGTAAGTCAATCAGAGAAAGACAATTATCATAGGGTCTCAGTCATATGTGGAATTTAAGAAAACAAGGTAGAAGATCATAGGGCAAGAAAGGAAAAAATAAAACAAAATGAAACCAGAGGGAGACAAACCACAGAGACTCCTAATCTCAGGAAACCGACTGAGGGTTGCTGGAGGGGAGGGAGGTCGGGAGATGGGGTGGTGGGGTGATGGACACTGGGGAGGGTATGTGTTGTGGTGAGTGCTGTGTATTGTGTAAGACTGATGAATCATAGACCTGTACCCCCGAAACAAATAACACATTATATGTTAATTAAAAAGAAGAAGAAGAAAGAAGAAAGAAGAAAGAGAAGGAGGAGGAGGAGGAGGAGGAGGAGGAAGAAAGGAAGAAGAAGAAGAAGGAGAAGGAGAAGGAGAAGGAGAAGAAGAAGAAGATGGCAGCAGAGAGAGCAGCACTGGGAAGGCCGCTGATGCTCAAGGATCCCAGGCCAGCCAACTCCCATGCCTGAGTTAATCCCGAACACCAGTCATCATGGTGACCCCAAAGTCTTTCTACCACTGGAGAAAATGAGCTAGACGCTGTTTGTTCTAGGAGATGAAGCCTTGGCCATGCCCAAGGGTGAGAAATCCTTTAGCTGTATTCCAAGAGGAAAAGCAAGACCTTCTTCACATCAGCCACTTATAGTGTCCTGTCTTTTCTGACTCCCCTAGCAACTAACTCCCCTCCACTCCTTCCCAGCCTCCTTTTGTGAGTTTCCAATGTTTCCCAGAGCAAGCAGCTTACCTAAGCATTGCATTGGACTCTCTAACCACCTGGGCAATCTGAGCCTTCTGGATTTTCTGCTGGCACAGGAGATCATGTGCTTTGGTCCACCTAGAAAAAGACACCCCACAAAAGCCCAAATTTCAATCACTAAGTAGGAAAGTATCCTTTCCCTTTTTAGGACCAAGTCCCCACTAGAAAGATTAACGGAGGCCTCATCCTTTTCCACCCAGCCACTTCCGGAAGGACTCTGGCTGGCCTTAAAAGGAAAAGGGTGAGGGGCTAGCCATACCACAGCCACAGGAACCAGAACTGGGGGAGCTAACCACTGAAGTCCAAGCTCCTCTGAATCCCTCCCTCGGTGACCCCATGTTCTGGAGAACTAGGGCTCTGTCCCCTATAAGACATACTGGTTCCTATAGGAGAATTATCTCCCCACAGCACCTAATCCCCCAAACAAAGGGGCTTCTACCTCCTTCCAAGGATTCTCAGTGGGCCCCCTCTCGACCAGCAGCCACAAGTAGCCCCTCTGGGGTGGGATGGTCAGTTCTAACAGGTGGGCCAGGGGAGTTCAATACGGTAAGGGGGTCTGCCACCTCATTCAAGCTCAGGAAAAACAAACCCCCTCCTGGACCAGTCCATTGTGGGAGCCAGGAGCGGTTCAAAACCACCGTCACTCACCACTCCACCATATGAGGTAACTTCTCCTTGATGGTCCGGTGGGGGTCAATCTCAATTGGGTAATAGTGGTGAAGGAGCGCTTTGAGCTGGGACACCCAAGTGAAGAGAAAAGCCATTAGTCCGAGTCAAGTTTTCCCCAGCAAAGGCCCACAGTTTAGTGTGAGAGTATAATCACCTAGAAGATGCAACTCTGTGTTAGGGAGTGAGTGACCTGCAGAGCTGGTCAGCCCTTCATCCGCACCTCAGAGTGTGAGGTCTAAGAATCCACAAAGACCTTTTGCTATCAGGTGAGAAGTTAACTAGGATTTTGCTGTTATTCACTAGCTCGGCCAGCAGGGCTTAACCAGCAAAGGGATTAAAGCTGTATTTCCCAAAATGGGGTACACTTGCTCAGGGGGTAGGCAAAGTAACTTTAGGGGGCACAGGGATTAACACTTTTCATTTTAGTAGCTTTGGATTCATTTTAATGCATATTAAGAAAAAACATAGCACATCCAATTCATGCTTTCACAAAGATCGTTTCTTTTCTAACTGCGTTCAGAATTTTTTTAAAGATTTTATTTATTTATTTGATAGAGAGAGCACAAGGCAGGGGGAATGGCAGGGAGAGGGAGAAGCAGGCTCCCCGCTGAGCAGGGAGCCTGATGCAGGGCTCAGTCCCAGGATCCTGGGACCATGACCTGAGCCGAAGGCAGATGCTCAATTGACTGAGCCACCCAGGCGTCCCGCATTCAGATTTTTAATAGTACCCCAACTTTAAGTAAAATATGTAGTAAAAACCACCCTAAAAGATATGGCAAAAATCATGAAAGTGGAAGCAGAAAAATCACAGAAGTGAGTTTGGGACCCAGCATGTTGGCGGATAACCATCACAGCACCAACATCAGGGGAACTGGCTCACAAGCCCCTGCATGTACCTTCTCCTGCTAAGATCTCCATCCACGTCTGGGGAGACCGCTTCTGGGACCACGTGTCACACGGGCCAGTCGGTAACAGTGCCCAGGAAAAATTGGAACTGGATGGGCAAAGAATTTTAACATATGACCAGTCTCAGAATATTGAGATCAAATGTGGAGTCCCTGACCATGAGTCCAAAAGAGAGTTAAGGGCGCCTGGGTGGCTCAGTGGGTTAAAGCCTCTGCCTTCAGCTCAGGTCATGATCTCAGGGTCTTGGGATCGAGCCCCGCATCGGGCTCTCTGCTCAGCAGGGAACCTGCTTTCTCCTCTCTCTCTGCCTGCCTCTCCTGCCTACTTGTGATCTCTCTCTCTCTTTGTCAAATAAATAAATAAATAAATAAAATCTTTTTAAAAAATTAATAATAATAAAAAAAGAGAGAGTTAAAGGCAAAGAGCACACACTGACAAAGGGAGAAAGCTCCTGAAATGTATAAAGATTCTCAATGTGTGTGTTTTGGGGGGAGTGTGAGAATATTTTTCTAAGAAGTATAAGAGAATTCAACAGAGTATCCTTTTTTAAAAAGAAAAAAGATTTCATGCATAAACCTTGCTTTATGATTTTTTTTCAGGAGCTCGTCAACACCCAGAATCTTAGTTTGCCCTAGCTTCATTATCCTAGAGCAGGCACCCAACCTGCTGTCTTACTTGTGGATGCAGCTTTCTGGAAGCTGATAAGACAGGTATGTGAGGGACCACTAAAAGTAACTTACAAAAGGCAATTGATTAGTTCTAGAGCCAGAACTTACGTTAAGCTAAAAGTGCATCTCCAGAGAGATGGATTTTAGAAATATAAGAGCTATCTATAATTTTGCCCATCTTAATAACAAGTAACCATTAGAGTATTGGAAGAGCTGACCAAGATGACAGACCGACAGACCACTTAGTATGTAATTTAGTGAGTTTCATAACGAAGTGAAACTAAATGATATAGATATTCAGCAGAAAGAGCTCAGCAAACTGCAAAGAAACATGCAACTAGCAGGGCTCTCCTCTGGCAAAGAGGACAGAATGTGAAACAAAGTAAAATGAATTCCAAGGCTGCAGGGTTTATAATATTTGTATGTAGCTCATGGAAATGGGCATTATCATATATTGATGTTAATTCAGAAGTCTTTCTTGATATGTGTTACCTTGCCAAAAAATTATAATTTTTTAAAAAGACTTATTTATTTATTTTGGGGGGGGCGCATAGGGGGAGGGTCAGAGGGAGAGGGAAAGAATATCAAGCAAACTCCCTGCTGATCAGAGAGCCCCTCACCAGGCTCAATCCCAGATCCCACCACCCTGAGCCAAAACCAAGGATCAGACGTTCAACCCACTGAGCCACCCAGGTGCCCCCCCCCAATTATATTATTAAAGAAATAGCATAATGTAGTGAAAAGAGTTTGGGGCAGAATCAGATCTACGGGAAAACCAAGCTCTCTGTGTCTTGCCTGTATGACCCTTGAAGGAGTTGCTTATCCTCTTCAAGCCTGTTTTCTCATCTGTTAAATGGAGATAATAGTGGTTCTATCCACCCTTTGGAGTTGCTGGAGGGTTAAACAGCAAATGTTGAAGTCTCTTGTAAATTCTATAGCTAGCAGTAAGCATAACATCCAGATTCTAACCACCAATCGTCACATGTCTTGAACAGAAAGGAAACATTGCCCCAGTCTATGAGACTCGGTCCACCTGAACATAAGAACAACAATTTTTAAAAATATTAATCTTCTAAGGTCTCTACCCTGGAATCTTTGGTCCTAACCAAGAACTATCTCAAGTAGTACATGACAGCCATCTCTGAACAAAGAAGGGGAGTAACCCACCTCATTTTGGCACTCCTCACTGATGATCTTGCTGTTATCCAGAATGTCTGCAAACACACAAAACTCCTTTCATTTGCCACTTAGAAGCCACCATCTTGTCAAGCCTAACAAAGCAAGCTAGTATGTGACTTACTGTAAGAAGAAGGGCATCGCTTTCCATTATATGCAAACCTGCTTAAGGTCATGTCAAAATCAGAGATGACCTAAAATGCAAAAGAGAGATGCTTTCCATACAGGCGCCTTCCCGGTGTGGCCCTACCTGGGGGGAAGATTAGGAAAGGCAAACCAGCTCAGTACCCAGCCAGTGGGCAAAGCCCTGCAGGAGTTAGGAAAGGCGGGGGTGGCGG
>LNAC01000091.1:7252555-7335650 GCA_002007465.1 Ailurus styani
GGGGCCGGGAGAGGGCGGCGCCCGCGCTGGGCAAAACCCCGAGTGCGGGCCCGGTGTTGAGCAGGGTGAGGGTCCCAAGAGTTGGGGTTACCGGGTGCCACCGCCGAGAGCAAAAGCCCCGGCCGGAGGGGTCATTTCCAGATGTACAGTTTGCAGGAGAAAAAAGCCGCGGAAAGGGAGGGGATGTGGAAAACATCCAGAAGGGGCTTAACTGGGCCCACTCCTCATCACAGAAGACAATGAGCAACTAGAACGGGTCCGCAGGGCAGGAAGGCCCTGGACAGCTGGGCCAGCGTGAGCTCTAATCAGCTTCCCTTCCTTCTGCCTCCTTTGACTTGGTTTCCTCAGTGTCTGGGGAGCCAAGTGCCCAGCGGTGCAAGAAGGTAGATGATGCTACACGGATACAGAACTGGGCAACTGAAGTGGGCAACAGGAGCTAGAATGGGTAAAAACTCTTATATGGTGTTGCTGGTCACAGTCCTGCTCCAGATTCAAGGGTTCGGAAGGTGTGGGGTGATCTTCAGCCTGAAGTGGGGTGGGGGGGGGCAGAAGGAAGGAGGACAGGGATAGGAGAGAGTTCCAGAACCTGAGAGCACAATCCTGAGAGTGATCTCACTGCGGGCCCAGGATTCTGGAACTTGGGCTGCCTGATGGACCCTATATGAAAAATGTAGTAGGGAAAAGGAGCGACAGCAGGCTAAAGGGGCCCCCCACAACCCTCCCCGACACCCTAGGAGAGCAGCCTCTCTCCGCTGGTCCCAGGGTGCCATGGAGATGGAGAGCGCGGCGGCCTCCACACGTTTCCACCAGCCTCACATGGAGAGGAAGATGAGTGCGATGACCTGTGAGATCTTCAACGAGCTTAGGCTAGAGGGCAAGCTCTGCGACGTGGTCATCAAGGTCAATGGCTTTGAGTTCAATGCCCACAAGAACATCCTCTGTAGCTGCAGTTCCTACTTTAGGTATAACAGGGTTGCCAAACTAAGCCAAAGGGGGACTTGGGCTCATTCTGAGACATTTTGGTTCATTTCATTGTTTCCAACCCCATCATCTTAAGTTGGGGACATCTTAAGTTAGGGACACTGTCAAAACTCGGCTCCTCTAGCCTGGCTCCTTTGTCTTCTGAAGAGGCACAACTAGGGCTAGAGCCTCCTCTCTGCTTTTCAACTGGATTTCAACCAACTCTTGGTGGGCCAGGTGCTTTTTCCTTTTGATTCTCACCCAAACTAACCTTTGGGAAGGTTGGACACCCATCCTGGATTTCCAACTTAAACCTAGATGACAGTGCCACCTCAGCCGACCCTGGTTCCCCTATCCCAGTAGAGACTATCTCAAACAGGGTGATGAATTAACAAGGATCGAGCAGATGGGAAGGAGGACACGGGAAGGCACCAAAGAAATGTTTACCAGAAGATAAAGGGAGTTTGGGTCACAACCTCTGTGACCCAGGAAGTGGCAAAGCTATTTTGTTCATGAGCTGAAAATGGGTTTTTTTAAAGATTTTATTATTTATTTATTTATTATTTTGACAGAGAGAGAGAGATTACAAGTAGGCAGAGAGGCAGACAGAGAGAGGAGGAAGCAGGCTCCCTGCTGAGCAGAGAGCCCGATTCGGGACTCAATCCCAGGACCCTGAGATCATGACCTGAGCCGAAGGCAGAGGCTTTAACCCACTGAGCCACCCAGGCCCCCCATGAGCTGAAAATGTTTGATTTATCAATTCCAATGAACATATGATACATGTGACCCATCTGTTGCTAAAAACTCTCATTCATCTAGACCTACAATAGGGTCTACAAAAAGACCAGATAGTGAATATTTTAAGCCTTGCAGGCCATACAGTCTCTGTCACAATGACTGCATTCTTCCTTTATAGTGGGAAAGCAGCCATAGACAATACTAAATGAGAAGACATGGCTGTGCTCCAATAAAATGATTTATGGATGCTGAAATTTGAATTTATCATTTCCAGCTGTTGCAAAACCTACCCCCCCACACACACACTTAAAAATGTAAAAAACAGGGGCATCTGGGTGGCTCAGTTAAGCAGTTAAATTCTTGATTTTAGCTCAGGTCATGATCTCAGGGTCATGAGATCAAGCCCTGTGTCGGACTCCAGGGTAGGCACGGAGCCTGCTTGAGATTCTCTCCCTCTCCCTCTGTTCCTCCCCATACCTGGCCTGCCCCAACTCTCTCTCTTCAAAAAAAAAGTAAAAAACATTCTTAGCTTGTAGGTGGTACAAAAACAAGAGGCGGGACAAATCTGGCCCAGAGACTGTAGGTTTGCAGACCTCTTCTCTAGAGAAGAATCTGATTTCCAAGCCCATATTCCCTTAAACCACCTAGAAAAAAGAAGCAAAAAATTGTCAGGGCAGGTTCTTCTGTCTTGTTCAACACCTAAAAAATACCTAGCTATACAAGGGAGCCCAATAAATAGTTCTGGAATAGTACACTGTCAATAATTATTTATTGAATGCCTATTTTGTGACGGGCACTATCCAAGGTACTAAAGCATTGAGTAAAGAGATAAACATTTGTGTTCTCATGAAGTTCACCTTCTAGTAGGAGGAATAGACATTCAATAAATAAAAAAACATAGCAGATCATAAGTGCTAGGGGGGGAAAAGGAAGGTAGGGAGATTTTGTTTATTTTTCAAGATTTTATTTGAGAGAGAGAGTGCATACAAGCGGGGTTGGCAGTAGGCAAAGGGAGAAGCAGACTCCCCTCTGAGCAGGGAGCCTGATGCCGGACTCAGTCCCAGGACCCTGGGATCATGACCTGAGCCAAAGGCAGATGCTTAACCAACTGAACCACCCAGGCGCCCAGGTAGGGAAATTTAAATAGGAAGCTGGTGATTTTAAATAGGATGGTTTACTGACAAAGTGACATTTGAGCAAAGACTTTAACGGGGATGTGGGAGTGAGAAATATGGAGATCTGCAGCAGGTAGCCTTCCAGGCAGAGGCAACAGCATGCACAAAGGACCAAAAATGAAGCACCTCTGGTATATTTAAGGAAAGCAAGGCTGGTGGGACTGGAATGGAACAAGGGGGATGGTGGGAGGAAGTGGCCAGAGAGGTATTACTGGTCCAGATCTCAGAGGACTTTTGTACTCCCTGGTAAGCACTTTGTATTCTACTCTGAGCAAAAGGGATGTCAGTGGAAGGTTTTGGGTGGAAGGGGTACATAAACTTGCAAGGTGGTTGGGGTATGACTGTAGACTCTGGCAGCATCAAGGGCAGAAGCAGGGGCATCAGTTAGAAGGTTACTCCCAATCATCTAGGCAGGATATGGTGGGGGCTTGGACCAAGGAGGTAGCAGTAAGAGGTGGGGAGTGATCAGAGTCTGGGTGTGTGTTGATTGAATGGTACTTATTTAAAAAGTGTCTTGCTCAAGTTTAATTCCCTTATAGCAAGGTTGAGATAGGAGAGACCTAGGTCTTATTCCCAGCTCTAGATCCCAATTTTCCCACCCACAAAATAGGGAAAAGTTCTAGTTGTCAGGAGGATAAGAAGAGTGACCAAAATCAAAGTTGTTGGCAAGGTTCTCTTGCCCATTGTCTAAGGCACAAAGTCTGCCCTCCCCCTCTCCTTCCTCGTGCCAGTTTATTTCCAGCATACTCACTGTGCAGTATTTGGGAAATGTCCAAATTCTCCTCGACAAAAGACGGTGGGAGGAGAACCTAGCAAACTGGAGAGAAATGTTTCAGTGGCTGCTAGTTTCTTTCTTTTTCCAGAGCTTTGTTTACAAGTGGCTGGAACAACACTGAAAAGAAGGTATACAACATTCCTGGCATTTCCCCTGACATGATGAAGCTAATTATTGAATATGCATACACCCGGACCGTCCCTATCACACCGGACAATGTGGAGAAGCTGCTGGCTGCTGCAGACCAATTTAACATCATGGGTATTGTCAGGGGTTGCTGTGAGTTCCTCAAGTCGGAGCTGTGTTTGGATAACTGTATCGGCATCTGCAAGTTCACGGACTACTACTACTGTCCCGAGCTGAGGCAGAAGGCCTACATGTTTATACTGCACAACTTTGAGGAGATGGTGAAAGTCTCGGCCGAGTTTTTAGAGCTCTCAGTCACTGAACTGAAGGATATCATTGAGAAAGATGAGCTCAACGTCAAACAAGAAGATGCTGTATTTGAGGCCATTTTAAAATGGATTTCTCATGACCCCCAAAATAGGAAGCAGCATATTTCAGTTTTGCTTCCCAAGGTCAAGTTTAGTTATTTTTTGTGGGATACTTAATTGCTCGTTTGGTTCATTTATCCTGGAGGGACTGTGCGAAGAGCCATATTCAGATATTTGGCAGATTCTGGGGCTGTATTCACATACACTTATATAGAAGGCTACTAGTAGTCTCTGGAATCTTGCAGTTTTTTTCTCTTTCTTGACATTGCTAGCTCCTTCTACCCCATTTAAATTCTTTGACCAAAATTCTCCCTGGCAGTGAGGGAAGGAGATGGCAAGGCCTTCAAAAGAATTCTGAAGGGCCTTCCTTTCAGCCATTTTTATTCTTTGAGTTTTCCCAAACCCCAGGTAGAAGTGGGATAGAGACCAAACTGTATTATACACAATTACAGCCATTTGGTGCTAATCTGTGTTATTTTATACAGAGAAACATAGATGTTCAATGATTGAACAATCACCACAGCTTTCTCTGGTCTCACAGTACTGCCCAGGGGCCAAGGAAGGGGCTAGCTCTGAGATCATTTGAGGTGCCTTCTATCTAGTTCATTTTCAGCATCCAAATGTATACCACCTCTGAAAAACAAGTAAACTGTGAGCTGTAAATTTCAAACACGTATGACCCTGCTGCCATTCAAAGGCAGATTCTAAGCAGGCAGTTATGGAGATGGGTTTTCCAGGTACCCTCACCTCACCTCGCTTTCTGTATTTCTCTCTTAGGTTCGCCTGGCCCTAATGCATGCTGAGTACTTCATGAACAATGTGAAGATGAACGACTATGTCAAAGACAGTGAGGAATGCAAGCCAGTCATCATCAATGCCCTAAAGGCCATGTATGACCTCAACATGAATGGACCCTCTAATTCCGACTTCACCAACCCACTCACCAGGCCCCGCCTGCCCTATGCCATCCTATTTGCGATTGGTGGCTGGAGCGGTGGGAGTCCCACCAATGCCACTGAGGCATACGATGCTCGGGCAGACAGATGGGTGAATGTCACTTGTGAGGAAGAGAGTCCCCGTGCCTACCACGGGGCAGCCTATTTGAAAGGCTACGTTTATATCATTGGGGGATTCGACAGTGTAGACTATTTCAATAGCGTTAAGCGTTTTGACCCTGTCAAGAAAACGTGGCATCAAGTGGCCCCAATGCACTCCCGACGTTGCTACGTCAGCGTGACAGTCCTTAGCAATTTTATTTACGCCATGGGAGGATTTGACGGCTATGTGCGTCTCAACACTGCTGAACGTTATGAGCCCGAGACCAACCAGTGGACGCTCATCGCCCCTATGCACGAGCAGAGGAGCGACGCGAGTGCCACAACACTCTATGGGAAGGTAGGAATAGGGAACGGGGAGGAACATGCCCAGAAGTAATGCGCTTCTGTTTTTGGGGGGCAGGTGGAAAATAGAAGAGGCAGTACTCACTTTGCAGGACTAACTCCGTCCTCAAATGACAAAGTGGCCCCTTGTAACTACCCTTTAAGATTTTACTCATTAGGGCGCCTGGGTGGCTCAGTGGGTTAGGGCCTCTGCTTTCGGCTCAGGTCATGATCTCAGCATCCTGGGATCGAGGCCCGCATCGGGCTCTCTGCTCAGCAGGGAGCCTGCTTCCTCCTCTCCCTGTCTCTCTGCTTGCCTCTCTGCCTACTTGTAATCTCTCTCTCTGTGTCAAATAAATAAATAAAATCTTTTAAAAAAAAAAAATAAATAAAATAAAATAAAATTTTACTCATTAAAAAGCCATGCATGCACACGTGGGAAAAAGAAATTCATCGTACAAACTGGCATCAGAAGGGTCCCCTCATCGCCACCATATACAAACCCTTTCTTTCTACTCCCCAAAGGTAATGATTTCAATAACCTTGCGCCTCTCTTCACACAGGTCTACATATGTGGTGGTTTTAACGGAAACGAGTGTCTGTTTACAGCGGAAGTGTACAACACTGAGAGTAATCAGTGGACAGTCATAGCACCCATGAGAAGCAGGAGGAGTGGAATAGGCGTAATTGCTTATGGAGAACATGTATATGCGGTGAGTTTATCTTGTACCACACAAAAACGATAACCCTAGATTTTTTGTTCACAAGTAGGTTTACACTATTATTGGTAAGCATTTGAAAAGCATTTTTCCCCTGTGGAAAATAGTGGAAAGAGGGAGGTATGAAATCACTGGTTCCCCACCCCCACCCCCATTGGTGGCCTCTTCCTCTGTGAACAGAAGCCATGGCTAACAGTCAACAATGTTTCCTTTGCTGTCCATAGGTAGGTGGCTTTGATGGAACAAATCGACTTAGGAGTGCAGAAGCCTACAGCCCAGTGGCTAATACTTGGCGCACAATCCCCACTATGTTTAATCCTCGTAGCAATTTTGGCATCGAGGTGGTAGACGACCTCTTGTTTGTGGTGGGCGGCTTTAATGGCTTCACTACCACCTTTAATGTGGAGTGCTATGACGAAAAGACGGATGAGTGGTATGACGCCCACGACATGAGCATCTACCGCAGCGCGCTGAGCTGCTGTGTGGTGCCAGGGCTGGCCAACGTCGGGGAGTATGCAGCTAGACGCGACAACTTCACAGGATTAGCACTGCGAGATGAAGTCAAGTACTCCGCTTCGACAAGTACCCTACCTGTGTGAGCTTCTTCATTTAGCTAATAAAGAGTCTAAGCAATAAGAATTACTTCTTTTTTTAAATAAATGCAGTGTTTAAACTTGTAAGAGTACTGGAAAGTGTTCAACTTAAGGGAGCCAAGGGTTGGATGAATGAGGGAATAAGAAGTAAGGAAGAAAAAAGCATTTATAACCAACAGTGCATCATTAAAAAAGAAAACTCACACAGTGCAAAGCAGCTCTAAAGAAACATGTTTATTTAAAACTTACATTGAGACAATTAATAGCTTCAACACCAAACAAGATAGCTTTAGGAACATAAAACAAGCTATTTTACAATGCAATGTCTCAAAGCATCCTAAATTCTACATCTCCTCTGACTTAAAGGGAGAGAGCCAAGATTATATTTTCAGTAGAGTAGTGGCTTAGATACTGATAGCCCAAAAAACTCACGGTGTATCAACTTGAACTAAATGTGTATTTTACAAATAACTCAATGAGCCCTAGCACATGGATGATAATCTTCAAACATCTAGCAAGCTTAATTTTTCACAAGTGCATTATTATGCAGGAGGATTAAGTTAACAAGTGCTCTACTGTATGTGCTTCAATGTCAGACATTCGTAGTGATGCTCAGAGAGTAAGACAAAAGCCCTACCAAGGTAATCAATAAAGCCGTTATTTGGCTAGCTGATTAAATTCCTTGAAGCAAGATGACTACTATACTATGTTATTGTTATTGTATTACTCACTCAACTATGAACTGTTTTGTTTCCAATGACCCAAACATGTTATAATATAGGCATTATAACGACAACAAAAATGGACTATTCTCAAGAAAGCGACAAACTGGAGTGATAGACCGTGCCAAAATGTCTGACAACTAAAGGAGAGACTGAACTGTTTCTCAAATATTCTACAGTTAAATGGAAATCTATAAATACCCTATTTTTCTAGTGGAGGCAGAGAACTTGCTTCACAATTCTGTGGACTTTCAAAAGACAGGAAGTGTGGCCAACATACCCTTTTTATTTAAGCTTAATTTGACAAAAGTACAAAAACAGTCCCTTTAGTTATGCTTGATTAGGCCAAGTAGCTAAAATATACAATTTAGCTTACTTGTCTACCTACAGAATAGTGTCTTCTTAGAATTATGAAGCAGAGAATGAAGTATTTAAACATACCACATGCTACACTAGTCAAGAAACAAAGAAAAAAGTGTGCCCTAGAAACTGCCTTACCAGCAGCCTGAAGCATTTAAAAAACAAAAGCACACAAATCTTTGCTAAAAACTGTCTTTCCAGCTTCAAACCTCTGTTCTCTCTCTCTCTCCCTCCCTCCCTCTCTCTATATAAAAGTCAGTACTTTAAAAGTTTTTGGTCCCAACAATACTACATAAAACTGAGTGACCAAAACAAAACTGAAGTCAATGAATTGAGATTTTTTACGCAAAATATTTTTGAATTGGCACAGCAAAAGCAAAGTTGGATATCAAGATATACAAGACTAACCATGCAAACAACTGCAAGTGCGAGGTATTACTTAAACACTAAGCTCACGACTGACATTCTCAATAGATAACCACAGATTTGTTTTTTTAAAACCATGATGGGGTAGGTATAGCTAAAGGATACCCACTCTAAGATATAAGTAGTACTCAAAATTACATATAGGTATTATTTTTTGGTATAATCAATTCCTCTTTTCTTTCCACAAAACAAAAACAAAAGCGACAAGAAGAACAAAAGGTCTGCTTGAATACATGTTAAGCTGCCCTTTTTAAAGCTATATTTTTAACCGCTTAAATTACCAAACACATTCTTTAAGTTTTCATCAAAAAAAAGGAAACTTCTTTCCCTCAGAGCCATTTTAGGCTTGTTATTATAGTCAGAACCTTTCTAAATATTCTGGAAATTATTTCCAGTTTAGATTTCAGAATGTCAGCCTTGAACAGATTTAAGCAAATCTGGTTTCCTTTCTTATTAACAAGTTAGTCAGGATATTTCAGAAACACAAGTTATTGATGTGAAGTCACACATGTGAATTCAAATATGAAAATTAGAGATTCAGTCGTCAGGAAAACCTGCACACATCATGCAAGGAAGGACTTACCCCTTCTTTTCAGCCATGGCCTAGGCTGCCTGCTGAGTTAAAAAAACAAAAGTTTCAATCAAGTTTTCAAAACCAGATTATACCTAAATCTGAGAGGAGTTAAAACTTGTCACATCCCCATGAAAAAAGACCACCCCCTAAATAACATGGTAACAATGTCTCAGAAGACAACTAAGATCCAAAACCTTACATCACACCTTCTAGAGAGAAACTGCCATTGCAGTGAGCTACTAAATTATTTCACCACCACCAAGAAAAGGAAGCACTAGTTAGCACAGTCTGTCAGAGAGGAGAACATCATTCAATGAGCTTTTCTGTCTCACTTTCGTAGACCTCTCTCAACTCAGAACTAGCACTTCTCAGAAGTGGCTTTTTTCAAAATAACTGCAAATGGAAATTGATAAAATGGTAGAGATGGCATAGGATAATATATCCTCACACAGAAACAGGATTTGAAGTTTACTACACCCACCCCAATCTAAATGAAATGGTTTTAAAGCGGATTTCCAACACATTTATTGACAAACTTTGTCCTAGGCAGGAATACTAATTTAGAAATTTCAGGGAAGTTCTTAGTATAGAGTCCAAGGGCTAAATATTAAAAGTCTTGCAGCAAATTGAGAGCCAAGATTTCTGGTTGTGCTTTTCTTTTTTTGATATTCGATACAACAAGGAGGTTAATTATAATGGACTAGGGAAAAAATAATCAATGCACTTGGAATTCAACTTCTAGAATAGTATTCTGGAATGTCGTATAAAGTTTCGGAGTGCGTTAGACAACTGGAAGAATGCATAAAATAAATAAAAGGTAACTAAAACAATACATTTTTAAGAGCCGTAATTGCCTACCTAAATTTGGTATTCCAGGCTCAAAGTTCCAATAAAAGTCCAGGGCAACTGGATAAAATGGTAGAACAACCAGGGCTGAGAAACAATAAGGCTTCTCTTTAGCAACATTTCTCTAAATCCTCACTTCCCTCCCATTTTGGAAAACGTTTCTTTTAGAAAGGAATGAGGATTCTATACAATATACGTTAGAGCAAAATTTAAAATTGAAGGCATTGAGTGTCGATTGTCATGGGCATTATTATTTACACTCAGTAATTTATCCTCAAATAAGCCTGCAACTCCTGAAAAAAGTGTTTAAATGTTTTAATGCCTTTGATTGCTCAGTCTACACTAACAATACTTTTCTTCTTAGAGAAACAAATTTCACATATATAACTTCCTCTGTATTAAATCAATCAGCTAAAGATCAATACTCGTCAACTACCATCACTTCAGAGCAATGGCTCCAAGTCTATAACAGTTGCTGAAGAAAAGAAAAATATTTAAAGGGCGCCTGGGTGGCTCAGTGGGTTAAAGCCGCTGCCTTCGGCTCAGGTCATGATCCCAGGGTCCTGGGATCAAGGCCCACATCAGGCTCTCTGCTCAGCAGGGAGCCTGCTTCCTCCTCTCTCCCCTCTCTCTGCCTGCCTCTCTGCCTACTTGTAATCTCTCTCTCTGTGTCAAATGAATAAATAAAAATCTTTAAAAAAAAAAAAAAGAAAAAGAAAAATATTTAAAAAATAATGAGCCAATCACAAATTTCTCATCAGTCATCTCTTCTAGAAACAAAATAGAATTTCTAGATAAACACATACAACAAAATATCAATGCAAATATTCTGAAATCATCTTACTGAAATATTGTGCTTTTCCCTTCAAATCTCAGTCTCACTATTGCACTTACCTCCTGCAGATGAGAGCTTAATGCATAAATTCTGCCCTTTCCAAAACTAGTCATTCAGGGAAAAAAAATCAAAAGGAATATCAAAGTAAATGTGCAAATAAAGTTGCTTAAAGCATGTTCAAAACAGTAAGTCCCTAAGACAAAGGAGTTTTAACTTGTTGGCAGAAAAACAGCCAAGTGACTATCCCTGGTTTTCCATTTGTCATTAATAAGATCTCATTTAGCTAGCACATCCACACAAACCAAAGACAGAAAAAGACTACAAACCAACAAAAGCTACCACATATTAAATCGAGTTTCCCATTCTTCAGTTTTTTAACTATATCTCCTTTATATGGGGCAATTATCAGTGTAGGTAGAAAATAAGTTATCGACATACTTTTTCAAGTAACAGTCTGGGTCTCCTCAGCCTCACAAAACAGGTACAACTGTTTTAAGCTGCACCTATTAGAGGAGAACCTAGCATTCAATCTGAGAGCTCGGCACTCGTCGCATGTTTAGGGCGTGCCGGTGTATTTCTTGCATCTGTCTGATGCGGTCCTTCTGCCACATTAAGTTTTGAGGCATAGGATATCTCTGTGTGCCATGCAAGTACCGGTATGGGATTCTTACGTGGCAAGCAGTGGCTCTACAACGTGGTTGTGGCATGGGAGGAAGAAGCATCCACCGCTTTCTTTCTGCACAATATCGGTAGGCTTCTTTCCGATACTGTTTGTCAATGTCATCACTGTTTTTCCAGCCTCCAATAATGAAAACGTCCTCTTTGTAATAGCAGATGGCTGCTCCTTCAATGCTTAGGACTTCTGGAGGTAAGCTTTCAAGGATCTCATCGGAAACTTGGCTGGCAATTTTTCTTACTGCCTCTTCGTTTTCTAAAGAATAACTCTTAGGACAGCAGGATGCTGTCTGATAAAAGTTTGAATTGACCACAGACATTTGGAAAAAACAGTAATTGTCAATAAGTGGCAAAGATTCCACATCTTGCCACTGTCGAGTCTCTGTATCATAGCAAGTAATTACAGCCTTTAATCCGTCTTCTGTGTCCCGGTCCACAGGAGTGCGGGCAGCGATGTACACGAACCGGTCTTCAATGGCTAGCGCTTTGACATCTCGAAGAATCTTTGGTGCTGATTCCAAGTTGTGCCATTTATCAAGCTCAGGATTATAAACAGTCACGTCTTTAAAGCCAGGACTAAAGTTGCCATGTCCTCCAATGCTGTAGAGCTTCCCTTTGACTTCTGTTAACCCAAAAGAATGCTTCCTCGTCATCAGACTACAAACATGTTCCCACGTATTCAAATTTGGGTTGTATCTTTCCACAGTTTTAGCAAACCCCGGTTCCATTGATCCAGCAACATACACATAGGACTCTGTTACTGCAACAGCATGTCCATCAAGGTGATTATGAATATGGGGCAGGTTTACCCATCTGTCCTCATCGACAAAATACCCCACACATTCACTTAAATAATCCCCTCCTTCTGACACGCCTCCAATAACCATGATCACGTCCATGTTTTGCCCATAGCGAGGTAATAATGAGACATGAGAGGCGGGATGCTGAAAGGTGCCAGATTGTATGTTTTCAGCCCTTAGAGCATGCCTCTCTACTGCATCGGCCACTAACTTGACGCAAACTTCATTATTGGCCACCAGCCTCTCTGGTTTGACATGCCGAGTAAGGTAAGTAGGTTTCATCTGGGACAATCTCAGCAATTTAAAAAGTTCTTCAAAGTATCTCTCTCTCTCTTCAGCATTTCTCTGAACCCACTTCAAAACTGTTTCAAAGAGAACCTCTTCGGAATCCACCGTAATTTCCAAGTCCGACAGCCAGTCTCGAATGAGATGGAAAGGTAAAGTATAAAATTCTTCATCCTGAATTACTTTGTGGAAATTTCTCCGTATCATATCGGCAGCTTTCAGAGCAAGTTGGCTCAAGGTATACATGTGAGCTAAGCTATGAATGGCCACACAATTAGAGAGATGAAGTTTTTTCTTGAGAAATTCTCCACAAAATTCTTTTAAACGAATTAAAAGAAACCTAAAATCAAGAAAAAGAAATTTTCAAATGTGCATTTTTGTGACCGCATTTTAAGACATCTGAATTATACAAATTAAAATGGTAAGCTTTATCTCACTTTATGCCCAACATCTGAAAGATGGCAAATTCCCCCAAATTGAAAAGGATTATGCTGAAAAGTATATTTAAAAGCATAACGTCGGGGTGCCTGGGTGACTCAGTTGTTAGGCGTCCTGGGATCGAGCCCTACATTGGACTTCCTGCTCAGGAGGAAGCCTGCTTCTCCCTCTCCCAACCCCCCTGCTTGCGTTTCCTCTCTCGCTTTTGTCTATCTCTGTTAAATAATTAAAATATTTTAAAAAGTAAAAGCATAAAGTCATCTCCATATAGGATATATTTTAAATTATTTGTATTATATAGTTTACATATAATTATACATGATATATACAACACACACAATGAAGAGTTCTTCATAACGTAAGGTTTCCTGGAACATATTCTTTAATAAAGTACAACAGTTAGAGAAAGACAAATATATACATTTCACTCATAGGTGGAATTTAAGAAACAAAGGTGCAAAGGAAAAAAAAGAGAGAGAGAGAGAGAGAGACAGAAACCAAGAAACAGACTCTTAACTATAGAGAACTGATGGTGGGGTGCCTAGGTGGCTCAGTCATTAAGCGTCTCCCTTTGGCTCAGGTCATGATCCCGGGGTCCTGGGATAGAGCCCCACATTGCATGGGGCTCCCTGCTCAGCAGGAAACCTGCTTCTTCCTCCCCCACGCCCTCTGCCTGTGTTGTCTCTCTCTCTGTCTGTCAAATAAATAAATGAAAGCTTAAAAAAACCAAAAAACTGATGGTTACCAAAGGGGAGGAGGAGGTTGAAATGGATGACGGGGATTGGGGAGTGCAGTTATCATGGTGAGCACTAGGTAATGTATAGAATTGTTGAATTACTATGTTGTACACTTGAAACGAATATAATACTGTATGTTAACTATACTGGAATTAAAATAAAAAACTTTTTTTTTAAGATTTTATTTATTTAACAGAGAGACAGTGAGAGAGGGAACACAAGAAGGGGGAGCAGGAGAGGGAGAAGCAGGCTTTCCACTGAGGAGGGAGCCTGTTGCGGGCTCGATCCCAATCCCTGGACCTGAACTGAAGGCAGACGCTTAGACTGAGCCACCCAGGCGCCCCTAAAATAAAAAACTTAATACAAAATAAAATGCAATAGTCCCACACTTTATTTTTATTAGCAAAGGCAAATCCCAATCCCAATTTGTCTATGCCATTCCTGTCCTAATCCCCGGTCAATCACCTGCCTTTTCTTCAGTGAGGCAGGGTCTCATTGAAGAGACTTTATTAGGCCTTGACTAGATGGTACAGGAACTCTGGCTCCTGGGAGGCTATGTCTGCTCAAGTATCAGAAGGAACAGCAGTGGAAGCCTCGTGTCAGAGGTTTTAATCTCCCCTTCACCAGTTTTCTCCTTGGGCGGCAGATGATGGCGGCAGGGGGTGGTGCTGGGAGGGTGTGGCCTGAGCTGGGTTCTAAAGCAGAGGTGGCAGGGCAAACTCAAAAAACAGTAACAAACGTATGAAAGTGGTTTGGCATGTAGCTGCCCACCTAACTTCACTGACACATATTCCCTTGGATAGGGTGTTTGGAAACACTGCTCTATGAAAACAACTGCTATCATATACTAGGAATTTGCCATGTGCTGGGCAGTGTGCTGGACACTTCCTATCATTTCCTCGAAAGTCCCCTTGAAGGAAGGTATGATCAACAGCATATGGGTGGTAGGGAGAGGGATGTTGCCTCAGAGATGACGGGTAAGATTAGATGTGATGGTCACAAGGAACTTAGAACAGTGTCTAACACCAGGCAGCTGCTAAAGCAGCTGACAAATGGAGAGAAGAGTTTTAAGTACATTGCCTGGGGTGTTCTCTCCTCACCTCCAATTCCCATATAAAGCAGGGGCAAATTTGAAAAATAAGCCCACAAGACAGACACAAACATAGCTTGAGTGATTGCAATGACCCTTCTCCACCCATTTTCATTCAACAAACCTCCCTCTCTCAGATCTAAACCTGCCTCCATCCTTCCTCACTCTCTAATGAATGAGTCAACCTTGGGCTTTGAGAAAACAGAAGCAATCAGGCGGAAACTCCATCTCCCCACCACCCAACATCCCTGCAGGTCTATCCTGTACACTGCCTTCCCAGTTCAACTTTTCCATTTTAAATATGGATTCTATCCCCTTCTTGGTTTTAGGGGCTTTGCTCCTGCAATTATTCCCCCACTTCTATAACATCAATTTCTCCTCTTCCTCTGATTCTTTTTTTTTTCTTCAGCACACAAACAAGCTCTAGTATCTCCTATCTCAGAGGGGGGAAAGACCTCCCCTGACTCTTCCCCAAACATTTCCATTTGTATCATTATTCTGACCCTCTATAGGAAGACTTAAATGGCAAATTAATGCCATCAAGGACCTCTATTATTGCCAAATCCAACAATATATAATGATTGACAGAGGTGATGTGCTTTGGCTACCCTCTCCTCTACTCTCTGAGACCCATCTCCTCTGCTGGTTCCTTAACATTTTGGAATCCCAGGGCTCAATCTTGCCCCTTCTCTGTCTACACTCTCTTCCTAAGTATTTTCATCCAGTTCCATGGCTTTAATGACCATCTATATGCCATCTTCCTCCCAATCTCTAGCTCCCAATGTTCTCATATCCGCCTGCCTCCTCAGACATTCCCTGGACCGAAACCAAACACCTAATCTTCCCCCCAAACTTGCTTTCCTACACTCTTCCACATCTTGACAAATAAATAACCCTATCTTACCACTTGCTTGGATCAAAAAACTAGCTGTCTTTCCCCTTATACTCTACATCGAACCCATCAGCAAATTCGTCCCCTCTACCTCTAGAATTGAAGCGCCAATCACCTTTACCTCTCTTTGATCCAAGCCTCTACCATCATTCCAACCTCCTAATCTCTCTGCTTCTGCCCCAGGAACCCCATCTTTTTTTCAACACAGCAGATTCTTCAAATCAGACTGCATTGTTCCTCTGCCCCCAAAGCAAAACTCTTCAAATGAATATGCATCATTCCTTTCCCGCCAAACCTTCCCCATCTCATACTCAGAGTAAGAGCTCCTTCCACAGGCTGCAAGCCCTCTGGAACCCAAGCTCCATGGAAACTAGATCCATCCCCAACACCACCCTGAGGGGCCTCTCCCACCCCTCTCCACCTGCATTCATTTGCTCCAGCGACACTGGCCTTCTGCTATTCTCTAACATCCAACTAAGTTCCACCTCTCGGGCTTTCCACCTGTGTTCCCTACCTAAAACACTCTTTACCTCATCTCCTTCGGCTCTTTGCAAAAGGTCTTCTTCAGTAGGCATTCTCTATGTACCCAATTAAAAAACACAGTTCCTCTCCACCAGCACTTTCTATATGCCTTACCATGCTGTATTTTTCATCAAAGCTGTAACAATCATCTGACATGCTATCTACTTTACTTATTGTCCATCTACCAAGGTAAGTGCAGCAAGGAAAGGGGCTTTTGTCTGTTTTGTTCACCACGGAAATCCCAGCACCTGAGAACCTGGTGTCTGATCTGATGCATAACAGGCACTCAATAGGCACTTGTTAAACAGACTCCTCCACATCTCTAAAAATGGCATTCACCTGCCTCCTAACCATTCTCTGAAGCATCCATTCCTACCCCTCACAGTCCATTTCTCACAGTAGCAGAAACGGCTTTTAAAATAATTAAATCAGGAGGTTTCTCCACCCAGCTTCCCATCGCAAAGTAAAAAAAAAAAAAAAAAAAAAAAAAAACACCTTCTNACACACGCTTCACCTACGAGATCCAGCTCCACTGGATATTTCCTTCAGTTCTTTAAGCCAAACTGGGTCCTGCCAGAAGGCCTTTGCGCTATCTGCCTGGAATGTTCACTTCCCATCTTTGCACGGGAGGGCTTTCTTGCCGTTTGGAGGTTGGTTTAAATGTCACCTCCTCAGAAAGGTCTTTCCTCTACGCAAGCACTATCCTTTCATCCTTTTTTTTTTTTTTTTAAAGATTTTATTTATTTATTTGACAGAGAGAGATCACAAGTAGGGAGAGAGGCAGGCAGAGAGACAGAGGAGGAAGCAGGCTCCCCACTGAGCAGGGAGCCCGATGCGGGCCTCGATCCCAGGACCCTGAGATCATGACCTGAGCCGAAGGCAGAGGCTTTAACCCACTGAGCCACCCAGGCGCCTGAGNAGAGAGATCACAAGTAGGGAGAGAGGCAGGCAGAGAGACAGAGGAGGAAGCAGGCTCCCCACTGAGCAGGGAGCCCGATGCGGGCCTCGATCCCAGGACCCTGAGATCATGACCTGAGCCGAAGGCAGAGGCTTTAACCCACTGAGCCACCCAGGCGCCCCCTTTCATCCTTTTTAAATGTCAACACAGCACTGATGACACGCAGACTTTCTTTTTCATTGCCTTTGTCCCTCCACCTGGAATTTGAGCTCCCTAAGAGCAGGGCGCCCCCGTCAGACCGGCCGGCTGCACCTTCAGTACCCAGTGCGGTGGCTGCCCCACAGCACACCGCAGACGCTCAGTAAGTATCAAACAAATGCATTTCCTCGGGGCTCCCTCCGGCCGCACCCGGAGGCACTGCCTCCCCCGCCCCCTCCCTGGATGCGGCCCTCGGCGGGCGAGCATCTCCACCGCCCCGCGCGCGGCCCTCCGCATCCCGCCTACCTGTCGGCCAACTCCAGCACCTCGTGCACGCTGCCCGTGCTGACGCGGATGCGCCCGGTGTACATGTATTCGATAACGGCTTCCACCGTGTCGGGCTCGGGCCCGGGCTCGGAGCTCCACTTGCGCATCTCCACCCGGCCGGAGCGGGACTCCGAGAACTGGCCCGAGAGGAGGGGCGTGAAGTACTCGGTGGCGGCGGCCAACACCGAGCGGTGGGCCCGGAACTCGCGGCCTCCCGCGCCGCCGAAGCACAAGGTAATGTCGCAGAAGAGGCCCTGGCGCCTCTGCTCGTTCTGCCTCCAAGACAGCTCCGAGCAGTGAGAGCTGCACTCGAAATCCTCGGCCTCCGGGCCCGGATCGCCCCCGCTCGCCTCCATTGCAGATATGCCGGGCCCAGACCCGAAGTCCACCGTGCCGCTGCCTCGGACTTCGGCGGCCAGCCCTGCCGAGCCGGCGGCGGCCGTCTCCATGCTCTCCATCTCCAGCACCTGAAGAGATGCGGCCGCCGCCGCCGCCGCCGCCGCCGCCACTGCCGCCGCCGCCATCTTGACGCCGCCGCGCCTGACCTCCGCAGCCCCGGAACGATCCAGCCGTTCTGGTGCGACACAGAGGGATTCTGGGAATAAATAGTGGGCGCGGGGCGGAGCCGGGCGCCGCTGGTGTGCGCACGCGCGGCCGCGCCCGCCGGGAGTCGTCCCACCGTGGACAGGGCTCCACCGCGCTGCTTCCCCAGACGTCCCACAGCCAAGTCTCGGTCGGAGGATGGCTTACGTCCTGCCCCTTAGAGTGGCATGCTCTTCGTGGTCATTTTGTACCAAAGCCACCGGCTTTGGTGTACCGGAGCATCAACCCATGGTCAGTGTCTCGGGTGGCAACAGTGGACTTAAAAGATTTAAAATGAATTTGGAGTAAACATTAAAAAAAGAGAAAAGGCTTGAGACCGAGATCCAGCTAAGCAGATGAGGGTGAGCAAGTTACTTTGTACCTCTGAACCAATTTATCTTCTAAAAATGGGATAGTGTCTATGTTGGGAGATGGCTGTGAGGATTAAATGAAATTATTGTGTTTTATGTAGTGCTTGATCCATAGTTACTGTTGCATACGTACTTGTTAAAAAGATGAATAGAAGCCACTTTGGGGGTTTAAGCAAGGGAGTGGCTCAATTAGATGAGTGTTTTAAATTATTACCGGTGGCTCTAGAAATAATATAAAAGTGGCACGAGGGGCACTAGATAAAATAGATATGGATGGATCGGAGGGATAATGAAAGGATTAACCCATAGAAGGTGGCAACCAGAGAGAAGTGGAGGAAAGGATGGCTCTTTTTGGCTTGAGTATCTGGGAAGAGCTTTGGTTGCTCTTCACTGAGAGAGAGGTACAGATTTAGGGGAGGAGATAGGGTTTTTGTTTGTTTTGTTTTTAAATTTTATCTGTTCACTTTTTTTTCTTTTTTTTTTTTAGTAATCTCTACAACCAACCCTGAGATGGAGTCACATGCTCCACTGACTGAGCCAGCCAGAAACCCCCTTAGGGGGTTTTCTTTGAAGTTAATGTTTTGATTAGTTCTGTGTGTGTATGAAGAGGTGAATGAACATTTAAAAAAATGACATGTAGTAAAACCATAAGTATGGTTCAAAGGAATACAGAGGAAAGGATATGGAGGACATGAGATAGTAGTGTGTCTTCATTGTTACTGGATAGTTTATTGAAACCAAACGGATAATACAGAGAAGAGACGGAGTTGGCAGCTGCCAGAATCTTGGTGGATTACAGATGCAAACGGGCTGGAGACGAGTCCCTGAACCCACACTTCAGTAATAGACTGATAAAACAACTGCATAAATACAGAGAACGAAAGACATGAGACATTTCACAGCTTTTCGCTTTGCATTTGTTTTAAACATATGTATGTTACAACTTTACATTTAAAATTACCACTCCATGTATTTTGTGACAATGGCTAAGGATGCAATGGTCCCGTCATCCTGACATAAGCAGAGTTTGGTCTGCAATGTACATTTCAGTGAGATACCAAACAAACCCTTAACACGTAACACATAAAAAGATCTTTAAAAATCAGATTAACACAATGCTCTTCAGGTTATATGAGGAAGAAAGGGAAGTGGAAAAATAAGACATTAGGGATGCTTTCAATTGACAGTGTCTTGAGGTCTTAAGTTTCATTCCCTTCCTCCAAGGGGGAAAAATGTTTTGTTTAGCTAATGGAAAAAAGAAAGCAACATCATAACACCCTACAATGAGGAAAAACACTATCCTTACACAGTGTTTAGATGCTTCCATGTAATAAATACAGCAGGTAGCAGAGCAAATGTCACAATTTATTGGGTTGGTTTTTATTTCTATGCTTATAAAAAAAAATACTAAGTTTCTTTGTGTGGACTGAACAGTGTTAGCCTGTGGCTGTCTTCAGTGCCTGTACACTGTGGCTGTTTACATTCCAGGCCCATCTAAGAGCAAGCTCCCATGCCAGCTGTCCGCACACTGTTTACCAGGGGAGGAGTTCTTGTCTTCACTTTACTGCAACAGGGTTCCTAGCTCATTACATGCTCATGTGTTCCGGAAGAACATACGAAATATCATCCCACGGGTGACGATACAGCCCCTGCTTCAGTCTCTTCTGATCAAGATAGTGTCCTGAAATACGGAGCAAAGGCATCTTTTTATTAAGAGTTGCTGAGTCTGGGGGTGCCTGGGTGGCTCAGTGGGTTAAAGCCTCTGCCTTCGGCTCGGGTCATGATCTCAGGGTCCTGGGATCGAGCCCCCAATCAGTCTCTCTGCTCAGTGGGGAGCCTGCTTCCCCCCTCTCTGCCTGCCTCTCTGCCTACTTGTGATCGATCTCTCTCTGTCAAATAAATAAATAAAATCTTAAAAAAAAAAAAAGTTGCTGAGTCTGTTAAAAGTTTGGTGATGGGGAAAGGATAATCTTTCTAATACAAAAAAGTGAGCAAATAAATCCAGATCCACTGCATAAATAGATGGCAGCCGGGTTATAAAAGGCAACTGTTAGACCTCATTCTGTTTTTCTGGGCTAGCAGTCAGACATTTCCAAGAACAAAGGAACGAAGAGAAAGGGGGAAGTTAAAGTAAGAAAGGAAGGATTAGGAACAATGAGGAAGATAACGTGACACGTAAAAACTTGCCACATAGGTAAGCGTTACAGCTGAACCACTGGGGGAAATCAAACCAAACTGAATTCTTCTTTTTTAAAAAATATTTTATTTATTTGAGAGAGAGTGAGAGTGAGAGAGAGAGAGTGCACGTGCAAGCACAGGTGGTGGGGTGGGGCCGAGGGAGAAAGAGAAGCAGACTCTGTGCTGAGCAGGGCGTAGGACACAGGGCTGGATCCTAAGGACCCTGGGATCATGACCTGAGCTGAAGGCAGACGATTAACCCACTAAGCCACCCAGGCGCCCCCAACTGAATTCTTAGTAACAGCAACAACTACCAACTCACCAATGAAGCCCATACTCCTTCCCAGCACAAAGATGCCATTGAGGGCTCCAATGTCAATATATTCATCAGCTTCCTCCCTACAACACACAATCAACCTGTGGTTTTAAAACGGCTCACATGACCGCCCTCCTCCCCACAGGTACGGTATAACTTCTGCCCTAGAACGAGAAGCTAGCTCTCTTTGGTTTCAAAGCAGAGAAAGGGTGCTCTGGGTGGTAAGAGTAGAGATCATTTTTGTCTTCTTTATACCTCTCCATATTTTCTAAATCCTCTGTAATGAGCACACACTGCTTTTAGAACTAGAAGGAAACAACAAGCATCAATAACTGTTAAGAAGAAAATGGCTGCAGAGCTCACCGGGTAAAGGACCCACAGTTTCTAAGCATGTCTACAAATGCAACTCCGATGAAGCCGTCTACGTTCAGGATAAGATTTGGTTTCTGGGAAGGCAAAACATTCAAAGCACTTATCATTATTTCTCATTTTTTCTGTGTAATTTTCCACAATTATAACTACTAACCTAACTACAGATCCCGACCACAATTTACAAACCTCCCACCAAAATATCCCAGCTGGTTAGGAAAGGAAGTGTCGGTTTAACTCCCAGTGTCTAGCAGAGGACCCAACACCTAGTTGACATGGGATACGTATCTGTTGAACTTAGCACTGCAACAGAAATAGAATTTCCCAGAAAACCAGGTTTGATTTCTGGCTGCACAATCAAAACGTAGGCTGGCTCTTGTTTTCCCCACAAGCTATGATTTGGGAATTAGGGACATCTTCTCTTTTACCTTTGAGGTGGTAATCTTCTCGACTTCCAGTGCATAGTCGAGCAGAGGGGTGGCGGGGAAGTGCTGTTTGACGTAATCTTTGAGGATCTGCACTCGCATGTCTGGGTTGTTTATCTAGAAAGTGACCCAAAGTTACAAAGAAACCTACCCTAACACCGCTATTAAGAGACATGTCTGTGCTCCTTCCACACATGGACACAAATGCCTGCATCATAATCGGGATGTGTGTTTCCGGGACCTGGTCCACATGTCGGATTCCATGTGGCACAGATGATGACATGGCTGTGGGGCTTAAGGTTTCTAAAGTATATTATGTCACCAACAAGGAACTGAGACCTGGGGATGTTAACTTCGTTCGCCACAGGCCACGGCCTCGGTTTAAGTAGCAGGGGGCTGGAGCTCACCTACTCTCCCACCGAAAGTCTTAGGTTCTGGCCACTAACCATGCTGCCCACCAGTCGGCAGCCTCATCAAGATGTGACAAAGTTCAGCAGAGTTCTTCATTTTTCAACCAGTAAGTACTTATTGGTGTGGGGCAGCAGAGCACCCCTGTAATTTTAAGGAAAACCATGGACCTGGCATTCGTGAGGCTGCACCATCTGCTAAAAGACTCAGGCTAGGGCGCCTGGGTGGCTCAGTGGGTTGAAGCCTCTGCTTTCGGCTCAGGTCATGATCTCAGGGTCCTGGGATCGAGGCCCACATCAGGCTCTCTGCTCACCAGGGAGCCTGCTTCCTCCTCTCTCTCTCTGTCTGCCTCTCTGCCTACTTGTGATCTGATCTCTCTCTCTGTGTCAAATACATAAATAAAATCTTTAAAAAAAAAAAAAAAGACTCAGGCTAAGCACTAATCAGTCAGTGTTCAGCCACTAGCCAACTCCCAATACTACAGTGACCTTGGCCATGGCCGGCTCCCAAGCAGAGGGCACTGCTCCACTGCACAGCACAGGGCCTCTTTCGGAGACAATGCCAGACCTGTAGTGCCACACTCAGGCTTTGGGTTCCTCCCTTTCTGGAGTCCATACTGACCTAGCATGTCCCTTTGCTAAGGGAGGAGGTCGCTGTGGCTGCAAAGCCTGGGTGGAATGTTCCTCAGAACAGAACACTGTCCCTGATTCTAATGCAAAGCTGTTTAAGAGCATCTGTATTATAATGAAAAAATAGCTTCCTTATCTTTCACATCTGTCAACACAGGCAAAGCTTTCCAGGTTAAGAGTCAGGAGCCTGAGTGTTCCCAGCTAGAACAATGCTGTCTCGTCATCATCCACCTGCAGATGGGTCCTTAAGGAGGGCCACAACTTACTGATTTCACTCGGTGACCAATGCCCATGATCAGCTTTCCTTCCTTCTTCATCTTGTTCACAAACTCCATGGGGATAATACCACTGTCAAAGGCTTTGCTGAACATCTTGGCAGCGGCATCCAGCGCACCTCCAAACCGGTCCCCCTGTAGGACAAGTAAGCCCACATTGCCCTGAGCTGGAAGAGCCTCCTTCAGCATTGCAGACCGATCTGGCATGCCCTGAACCGCCCTGCTGTGCAGATGTACACTCCACGACTCCTTCTAGGACCCCACGGCAGCCCAGCACATGTTGCCAAAGCCACATGTCCCCTGCAGTCTCACCTCCCAGGATGCCAGTACTCACAATAGTGAGCAGCCCCGAGGTGAGGCTGGAAACCAGGTCCTTCCCAGCCCGAGCGCAGATGATGGTATTGTGAGCCCCAGACACGGCTGGCCCGTGATCTGCCGTCACCATCAGGCACATCTCAATGAACTGGCAGGCATACTTGGGCAACCTAGAGGGGGAGGAAAGAGGCACTAAGAGGCGGGTCAGAATAGAGGTGAGTAGCTGAACAGGAGCTACACTGACCTGAAGAGCCAAGCTCCTACTTGCTCCCATCCTCCCTCAATAAGTCACTCACATTCAAGAAGGGTAGCAACTTCTCAACCCACATCTAATACTATATCAAGTAATCCCATGGCAGAACCTCCAGATTCTTGAGCAGCTCCTAACTTGGTGATAAAAAAAAGATCTTTAAAAGCAGTATTCGTTAATTCATTTGAGAGAGAGTGTACGCAAGTACAAGTAGGGGGGAAGGTGCAGAGAGAGAGGGAGAAGCAGACTCCCTGCTGAACAGGGAGCCCAATGCCAGTCTCAATCCCAGGACCCCAGGACCCCCGGATCATGACCTGAGCTGAAGGCAGAGGCTTAACCGACTGAGCCACCCAGGCAACCCACAAATACTGCTTTTAAAAAAGTTAGCCACCACAGTTTGAAAATCTCCTTTAGGCAATGGCTTTCAGCGTGAGTTGCTGCAAGAGAATGTAACCTGTATTTGTGGCTTCCCTCTATGTGCCAGAGAGAGAAGTGAGACTCCTGTCCCCTTCCCCGTGTAGGAGGCCCCAGGTCTGCAGGGTTCAGCCCCCCAACTGATGATTAAGAATGCAGTCTGGTGGGCGCCTGGGTGGCTCAGTGGGTTAAAGCCCCTGCTTTCGGCTCAGGTCATGATCTCAGGGTCCTGGGATCGAGGCCCACATCGGGCTCTCTGCTCCGAAGGGAGCCTGCTTCCTCCTCTCTCTCTGCCTGCCTCTCTACCTACTTGTAATCTCTCTCTCTGTATCAAATAAATAAATAAAATCTTTAAAAAAAAAAGAATGCAGTCTGGAGACACGAGGATGAAAGAGCACACAGGGAAACCCGCTCAGGTGTAACAACCTGTGAACTCCTCCCAGGAAGGGCCTAAAGCAGGGCCAAGATCCATCTCTGCAGCTCAGGGCAAGACACAAACCAAGACTTTGACCTGGCCTTCTGCCCAGTACCACCCCAAACCAGGACTCTGTGAATCAGGTACTAACTGGCCCCTTGCCCCACTGTCAGGCCCAGGGGAGGGCTAAGTTTGGGACTTGCAGAGAAACCAATTTTTTCTAACACTCAGGCTGATAAGAGAGGACCCAGTACAAGATACTTCATGCCTATTTAGCAATGCTGCCAGGCCTGCACACTTTGAGCTTCCAGACCCATCCAGACCTTTCTCTAAAGAGGCCTACATTTACTCTGTCTCATTTCTTTAAGAGCACCAAGGACAGGGGCTGATCCAAGATCCTTGATGAGGTCAATGCTTTCTACTTCTTAGCTGAGATTGGCCTTTCTGTCCTTGGAAGACCTAGGAACAGCCAGTATCTCTTTCCACTGGCCTTGCAATTGATCTGTGGCCATAAAGATTGATCCTGGACATAATCCCCAAGGCTGCCCACCGCCGCTCCCTGGTCAGGGGAAAATCCTTAACTCTGAGTCACAGATGGTGGGATCCTGCCATCTTTTGCCCTGCACACCTCACCTTCTCTGGAACCACAGGAGTCCAAGGACCCCGCCAATGCCCATCTCTTCCTTGAAGACCTCAGTGATGGGCATGCCTGCGTAGATGAGCTCCTGTCCTCGCTCGTCACAGATGCTGGTCATGAATGAGGCAGGTTTACGGATCAAGCCCAGCTCCTGAGCAGAGAAGGAGGAAAGGGGGAGCAGCGCAGTGTGACCACAGAACCCATGTCTCAGGTAGGTCTTAAATTCTGACTGCCAAGTACCAACCCTCAGACCAACGCCTCCCAAGAAAGAAACACAGAAGCCCTTTTATTATCTGGTTTGGGTTGTAGAAAATGGGAGCACCATGTCCACAGCACCTGCAGGTCCTATCCACAGGTTTGTTTTCACCCCACAAATGTGTCCTAAGGAGAGGGAATGAAGCTCAGAAACCAACCCAAGGTCACCTGGCTAAGAAATGCAAGAATGACTTTAAAGGGAAGTGTTTCTAATACTCCACATTCAGCGGCCAACCCCCCACCAAAATGGGAGGAGGCACGTGGCTGCGGAAACGGGATCCCCTCAAGCTGTCCTTCACCCAGGGAAAGGGACTGGCTGCAACTCCCAGCTTCCAGAGTGGGGGCACAATGGGGCTTCATTGCCAACTCTGCCTAAGCCCATTTCTTCAATTATACCCTATCAATTTTAAGATTTTTAAAAAAATTGGGGGGGGGATTTTAAAATAATAAATGTGTGTTCCGAACCCAGAGCACACACTGCAATCTCAGTACTAACCACTACAGAGAAGGGCCCTATCGATTTTAACTTAAAAACGCCTCTCTGCCTCAATGTCAGTTTAATGGACATCTATCTGGCCTTTCTTTCTCCATTTATTTATATACAAAGACACATGGAGAATACAAAACACTCTTTTGTATACATTTTTTTCATAATCACGATATATTGTTCCATAATATCCTATTTACTCAATGAACTTGAACTCCCTAAATGTCCACACATAAATCTAGTTCATTCCTTTTAACTGCTATATAGTATCCCATCATCGTGACAAAACCACATTTTGAGCCATTCTTCCACTGATAACCATTAACTGGAGAAATCTTTTTTTTTTTTTTTACAGATTTATCTATTTGAAAGAGAGAGAGACAGTGAGAGAGGGAACATAAGCAGTGGGGAGCGGCAGGCAGAGGGAGAGCCGAGCAGGGAGCCTGATGCGGTGCTCCATCCCAGGACCCTGGGATCATGACCTGAGCTGAAGGCAGATACTTAATGACTGAGCCACCCAGGTGCCCTAACTGGAAAAATCTTGAACACATTTGTGTGGATGCATAAGCATTTCCCTGAAGTAGTTTCTAGATATGGACTCGCTATGCCATCAGGTGTGAGCACTCTGTTTTAGTTGTTTTGATAGTAATCTCCACACCCAACATGTGGCTTGAACTCATGATCCCAAGATCAAGAGTCACATGTTCCACTGACTGAGCCAGCCAGGTGTCCCAGCGGTGAGCACTTTTTAATTTTTATTTTGTTTTTTTTAAGATTTTATTTATTTATTTGACAAAGAGAGAGAGAGACAGTGATAGAGGGAACACGAGCAGGGGGAGGGGAGAAAGAGGGAGAAGCAGGGAGCCCCAGGCGGGGCCGGATCCCAGAACCCTGGGACCATGACCCCAGCTAAAGGCAGATGCCCAATGACTGAGCCACCCAGGACCCCTATTTTTATTTTTTTTAAGTTTTATTTTTTTTTTAATTAGAGAGCGAGCAAGCGCATGAGCAGTGGGGAGGGCAGAGGGGGAGGGATTAGTGGGCTTCGGGACTCGATCCCAGGACCCTGGGATCATGACCTGAGCTGAAGGCAGACACTTAATCACCAAGCCAGCCAGCCAGGAGCCACAGGGGGGAGTACTTTTAAATCTGATATTATCCAGCTGCCTTTCAGCAGGGTTGTGCCCGGTCCCAGTCCCACCACTAACAGATAAACGCATCAGTCTCCCTACACCCATACAGACACAACATATTGTCAAAGAATTTTTTTCTTTGTTGACCCAAAAGGGGACAATTGGTATCACAGTTTTGGCTTTGGCTCCATTTTATAATGAGTGAGGTTGAGCATTTATTTTTAAGACGGAGATTTTTAAGATTTTTTAGATAGAGAGCAAAACAGACTCTCTGCTTCACCCTGACACTCCTTCGAGCAAGTGCAAACAACTCTAGGGGACGTTGTCTGTTTTCAGCCCCCATTTCCAGGCCAGGCCACATGGCTGGTGGAAGAGACAGGCTGCCCCTCGCCCTCTTGGGCCCTGAATTTGTTTTCCCCGTTGGTTGAAGGGGCTAGCTCACAAGCTCCAGCATATAAGGAGGGGCTGGAATCCAAGAATAATCATCAAGGTTTCTTCCGATGCCCTTGGAGTAGAGCTGCCCTCAGGGACAGAGTTTGGAGGCCAGAGCAGTGATTTACAGGATTGCCCCAACTAGTAGGACAGGCCTGGTTTCCAGGGATTCAAGCCAGGCCAAGTCAAAACCCACCCCGTTAGCCCCCCGGTCTGCCTCACCCACACTCAGAGGCATCGGCGGCACCTACCCTGGCCCAGGAGTAGTCCATCGGCACGGTTGGAGGCGGCACCTCCTGGGCAGGGACGATGACTCCTTTGGCCACAAGATCTTCATACACAGACCTGGGAGGCAGGCAAGGGGAGGAAAGAAGACAGCCATGTGGATTTTATGCTTCTGGGTGCTTCTAAGCCATCCCCAGGAATGCTCCTCCATCCCACCCCAAAACTCTGGCTCTGCACTCCCCACTTCCTGGCAATGCCTTACACCAGGCGATGCCTTACACCAGCTGGATTCCTGAGAACTGAAGGAAAACTGGTTCTGGCCAAGACCCACCCACTAACCCCACAGGCCTTTACAGAAAGCTGAATCTGGAGGCCAAGGAAGGATGGAGGGGACGAATGGGAAGACACAATGTGTTATCCAATAACAGTTTATCAGTCAATTAGAGGTGACACCTTCTGTTTCTATGCTCATTTCTTATTTACACAACAGCCAAGTAGGTGGGCTCAGAAATCAAACACGTGTTAATACGAGTCTGAATGGCCTGGAACTGCCGTGTCTACAAAATAAAACAAAAACTGAAAAGAAAGAAAAGATTTCAGACCATCTGTACAGTTGCACTCGTCACCTAAAAGGGACCAGGAATTTCAGACACTTCTGTGTCACAGAGGCTGCAGTCCTCACGGGGGATCTGGAAAGGGAGCGGGCAGCTGGCGTCCTCCCCACGGCCCACTTACTGGATGATTTCTCCAAGTTCATCGAAGCTCGGGGGCACGAACACTCCTGCCTCCTTCAAAGCCTGGTTCTTGGCTACTGCAGTTTCTGAAGCCTGGTTGGCACAAGCTCCGGCGTGGCCAAACTGCACCTGGAAGGCCAAGGGGAGAGGTTTTACCGGGCTGGTTAAACCCCAGCAGGAGAGAACAAGGGCTCCCGGGAACGTTGGTGCCCATCACAGGCCGGACCCTGCTTAACGCTCCACGTGAATCACTCCATGCAAGCCTCACACAGCCGCACTCAATAGGTGCGATGCCAAATGACTCTCAACTTCTAGGAGAGACCGAAGCACCGAGAAGCTCAGGAGCTTCCCAGAGGTCACGCAGCTGCTGTGTATGGGAGCCAGGACGCCAAGCCTGGCAGGCCATCTCCCTGTGGCAGCTGGTGGGGGTGGGGGTGGGGGTAGGATGGAGAACAGCAGGTAGCTGTGAGCCACCGTGAGAAGTGAAATGACACGCGGGCAACCTTAGGGCGAGCTGACCTCACAGATGGGATCTGATTGCCCTGCATATGATTTTTATAAAATAGGTCCGATATTTACATTAAAAAAAATTTCATGTAAAAATATAAATTCCTAGATCCCTTTTCTTTTGTTTATTTATTTATTTGAGAGAGAGAGACCGAGAGACCAGTAGGGGGAGGGGTAGAGGGACAGGAGAGAGAGAATCTCAAGCGGACTCTCTGTTGAGTGTGGAGCCCGACTCAGGGCTCGATCCCATGACCATGAGATCATGATCTGAGCTGAAACCAAGAGTAGATGCCTAACTGACTGAGGCACCCAGGCGCCCCTTCTAGCTTCTTTTTAAAAAGTCAGACTGTAGGAGTGCCCGGGCGGCTCAGTCAGCTGGGTGTCCGAGTCCTGGTTTCAGTTCAGGTCATAATCTCGGGGTCGTGGCTGTGCTGCGTGGAGTCGGCTTGAGATTCTCTCTCTCCCTCTGTCCCTCCCCCGCTCTGTAAAGTAAATAAATCTTAATAAAAATAAAAAAGATAAAAAGTCGGATTGTCCATAGATCTCTCTTCCCACACGGCAACAATCGCCTAGAGCCGACTGGCACCTGCCCCCTCCCACCTGAGCATGCAGTAAGAGGAACTGAATCCAAGGGCACAGGGATGACCGGCTACAGGAAGGGAGCATCAGGGAAGAGAAAACCGATGGGGAGAGCTACACGGTAACTGTGTCTTTGACCACCCAGTGGGGAAAATGAGGTTAACCGTATGAGATGTGGTACAAAACCCCGGTCAGGGCGGGGTGAGGTTTAATGACAAGAACACCTAACCTGTTTGAGTAACACTACATCCGGGCACCTGTCTGCGCACCTGACCCACTTTATCTTTAAGTAGCTGTGGCTGCTTCCAATGAGAAAGGAAACAGAACTCGCAGGGGTGACGTAACTTGCCTGAGGCCACATCCGAGCCCAGGCAATGTGGCCTCTCCCTGGGTTCTCACCCACTACACAGACCCAAAGGAGCCTTAAGTATCTAAAAGGTCAGGAACTGCTGCTCTGTTAGTGACGCTCAAAAACATATACTTTCAGCGCAGGCTCCAGTGCGTTCTTTATAGGACTGAATCTGCACAGCTGGATGGGGTGGGAAGAAGAATTTGAGGTGACTCAAATTTGTGGAAAATGCTGGGTTCAAGGTAGTCAAACAAGTTTAACTCTGAGATGCCTCAAAACTAAAACCAAAAAAAATTTAAAGGTTTTATTTATTTGAGAGAGAGAGAGGAGAAGAAGCAGAGAGAGAGGGACAATCAGAGTTCATGCTATGTAGCATAGAGCCCGACACAGGACCCTGAGATCATGACCTGAGCTGAAATCAAGAGTCAGATGCTTAACTGATTGAGCCACCCAGGTGCCGCCCAAAACCGACATTTTTAAAAGGGAGATTATGTTGCAAGTTCATAATCTATAGAAGCTCCCCTTTCTGTTTGCTTCGGTTTATTTTTGTTTTGTTTTGAGGACCAGTACTACAGGACTAGTGTCTTGTGGAACATAGTTCTGAAAAATGCCACCTTACAAATACCTCCGGTCTCTACTCCCATTGCTTGGTTCTTAATTCTGTTTTCCTGAGGAGCTGTCTCTGCTTGCCACCAGGTGGAGATTTTGTTGCATACCTATCTTACCTCCTCTATAGGACAGAGACTTCTGCAAGGTCATGTGACCTAATTAAGAAATCAAAAATTGCTTATTAGCTGGGCAGTCACTGTGCTCTACTACATTTGTGTATGTTTGAAATTTCATAATGTTTTAAAAAATTAATTGAAAGACAAAAATAAAACACCTTGAGGACCTCTCCCATCCCTAGGGTGATGATGGGTGTGCAGCCAGGAATGGAAGAGTGAGGTCCTTGCCCTGTTGGGAGGTGTCCTCAGCATAGCAGGGGTGGGGAGGTGGAGAGCTGGTAATGCAGAGCTGGTTAAGAGAAACAATGCAGGGGGAGGCAGGTATTATTTCTGGCTGGTGAGGTGGAGGGGAGAGCAGTCAAGGAGAAAGAGAATCAGGAAGAGCTTCATGGAATCGGTGAATTAAAGAATGGAAAGGAGCATTTGCTGAGACTATCAGTGCCAGACCTTTTCCACTACTCTCTTATGTGAGCCCCACAGCAATCCTCAATCATCCCCATTTTACAGCCCAGGAAGCTGAGGCACAGAGAGACCAAAAGACTTGCCCTGGTGACACAGATCCACCAAGACCTGATTCTAGCCTGTGAGAGTAGAGGTCATGCCTAGGGGATGGGCGCAATTCCATAACCCGCTCCTCTCCTTTTACTTACTTGGAAAAAAAAAATACATACACAGTTAATACACAAAATCCCATTATAAGCATTTACTGCCTCCTATTTCTTTAATCTTAACTTAAACTTTTAAACGTATCAAGCGCCACCTTGTTCTTCTTCTGCCTGCTGGGTTTTCTATTGTATGGCTGTATCGTGATGACTTATGGCCTTCTGACCCCCATGTGGGCTGTTCCATCTTCTGCCACTACAACATCATGACTATCCCCTTGCACACACACTTTGAAATAATTTCATGCATGGATCCCCTAAAGTATGTCTGTAGAAATGGAACTCTTGGTTCAAAGGAAAGGGGCATTTTACGACTGGACAAATATGACCACTGTGAGGGGGGGTAGGAATCTCAGTGAGGGGGGTAGGAATCTCAGCAGGCAAGGCAAACCTTGCAGGGAGAAAGAACGGGGTGATAGGCTTACTGGAAGGAAGGGGGGGTTGTTCAGTGAAGGGATTAGCACATTTGCAGGAAGCCTGACAGCCTAGTCTTGCCTTCATCCATGCATAGCACACACGCTGCCCGTACAAGGGCACACTCACACTCAGAGCCTGCCCGGCTACTGACCACTGATCAGTGACAAGTCTTTGTTGCCCCGGTTTCGTCACCACCGACAGGCCACCTTCAAGACAGAGGGTCCTCTAAGCTGGAGTCCTGGGGCTGCGGTCCGGTGGGCCAAAGGCAGCAGGAGCAGGCAGTTCAGAGTGTTTGTACTGGCTGCCCGTCCCTGCTGTGCTCACCGTAGGCCTCCGGGTACTTTCACGTCCAGAACAAACCCGGCTTTCTTCTACAGCTCCTCCCCAGCTCTGCGCCTGGCATGTGTCCTCTCCCTTCTCCACCTCCCTTTCGCTCAGCAAACCCCTTCTCAGCCCTTAGATGCAGCGCAAGCCTCAACTTCCCTGTGGAACCATCTCAGCTCCTCCGGACAGAAGTGTGGCGACTCCGAGCAGGGACTCAGAGCCTTGTTCTGGCC
This sequence comes from Ailurus styani, assembly GCA_002007465.1. Classification (NCBI taxonomy): domain Eukaryota; kingdom Metazoa; phylum Chordata; class Mammalia; order Carnivora; family Ailuridae; genus Ailurus; species Ailurus styani. The sequence continues at coordinate 7,284,660 of LNAC01000091.1, forward strand.
TTCACCTGTTGACGACCGCCCCCCACCGTCCAGTGAACTTAACCTCCTAGAAAGCAGGGCCCCATCGAGTAACAGATGTTCGTCGGAGGAACGAGCTGCTTATTAACAAGCTGGCCACACGATTCACCTCGAATGCCCCCTGCGGCCCTCCGTCCAGAGCAGCCTGCCCCGGCTGTACCTCAGAGGAGAACATGGTGGCACAGGTCCCGATGCACCAGCAGACCACGGGCTTGGTGATGCGGCCCTCCTTGATGCCCCGGCAGATCTTATATTCCTCAGTGCCCCCTATCTGCCAAGGAACAGGGGACGAGAAAAAGCCCCCAAGTCAGTGGAACCCGTCCCGAGCTGCTGTGGGCAGCACCGCCGCTGGAAAATCTGCCCCGAATCAGGCAGGGGTCGGAGGCTCTAGGAGTCCTGAGTTACAATTTAGCTAGAAAATGAAGACACATGGGTGTTGGCCAAGTAACGGCCTGCAAGACCGAGCATCCAAGACTGGATGCAAGGAAGAACTGTAACCGGGGAGTGGGTATCCTCTGGAGCCCCTGGGATGCCCCCTCCCCAATCCAAGGGTATGTGATGATTTCAGATCAGACCTGCTCAGGAGCACAAGCAAGGAATGGGGTTATAGGACTCTCCCAAACTGAAAAAGTGTGCTTCTTACTCCAGCTGTGTACTGCCCAAGAGACCAAGGTCAGCCAGAGGCTTCTTCTTTATTGGTACTAGAATGTCCTGTGCCACTAAGAGCCAAGTTTTTCGGGAACAAATGTGGCAGTGTTAATGGAGACAGCCTCTATGCCCCAGAGTGTTGGGAGGGGGATTACCAGGGGCTGGCATGTTAAATCATATATCACCAAAATGTACGCATCTTTTCTTTTAAAATGGAGATCACACATTAGTTTTAGAGTCAGAAAAACAAAATTAAAAAACCAAACCAAACCGAACTCACCTCTCCAAGAACCACGATCATTTTTACTCCTGGAGTATCCTGGTAACGTAGCACATGATCCATGAATGTTGAACCAGGGTACCTGGTGAGAGCAGAGAGAACACATGGGATCAGGAGGCCTGGGGATGTGTAGGTGCAGAGGTAGGAAGCTACCAGAATACATGAGGCTTCTCGTGAGTGTGGGCGTCCAGTGAGGGCCCAGAGACGCCTCAAGTGGTTGGGCGGGGAGGGGCAATAAATGAAGCACAAGGGAAGGGAAGGACGAGAGGGGAGGCTTGCTTGGGAGGAAGAGATGCTTAGAGAGCCCGTGTATGGTGGTTTTAAAATACCGCTGCAAATTCTTTTAACAAGGCGGAACCTCCTGCCTCACTTGCATACGGTTCAGACTTGAACATTCGCTTTTAAGATTTTTTTTTTTTTTTTATTTGACAGAGCGAGAGAGATCACAAGTAGGCAGAGAGGCAGGCAGAGAGAGAGAGGAGGAAGCAGGCTCTCCGCTGAGCAGAGAGCCCGATATGGGCCTCGATCCCAGGACCCTGAGATCATGACCTGAGCCGAAGGCAGAGGCTTTAACCCACTGAGCCACCCAGGCGCCCGAACATTCGCTTTTAATAAACAAAATGTGGCAGAAGTGATTCTCTGACAATGGCTTCCGGGGCAGGGTTCTTTGTAGAACAGCTTCTGTCTGGCACTGTCTCTTGAATCGCTGCCACTGGGGAGTGCTGGCCACTATGTCCTGAAGACACCGAGCAGCCCATGGAGAAGCCCCCAAGAAAGCCCCCTGCCAGCCTGTGAATGGGTCACGTCCAGCCTCGGGCAGGCCCTTAGATGACAGCGGCCCTGTGGCCAGCAAACACCTCGCTGCGGCCCACCGCTCGCGAGCCCCGGGCGCCTACCCCGCCGCCCCCGACTCCTGATGCACAGAAACCATGGGACAGAGAAGTCCTATTATAGTCTAATACCACCTGGTTTGCGTGACTTTTTTTTTTCCTTTGAACATAGCAACAGATAATACAGCATGCCAGCTGACGTCCCAGGACTGACAGGCTGTTGCTGGGTCTAGACACAGGCCTGTATACAGAGTTGACCCTTGAACGACGTGAGGGTCGTCAATCCCCACCACGTGCAGTCAAAAATCCAAGTAAAACTCGGACTCCCCAAACATGTTAACTACGGAGAGCCTACGGTTGACCAGCACCTTCTGATAACACCAGTAGTCAATGAACACGTACTGTGTACGTTATGCACATTACACATTGTGTGCTCACACTGAAGTAAGCTAGAGAAAAGAGAATGTGATTAACAAAGCCATAAGGAAGAGAAAAGACATTTACAGTGCCGTAGTGTATTTCCTGAAACAAATCCGCATATTCGTGCACTGTGCAGTTCAAACCTGGGTTGTTCAAGGGTCCCCTGTGTTTTTTTACTTTCTCCTGCCACATGAGTTTACAAAAGGATTGTGTAAGACCAAGGATGCTTCTCCTCAGATCTTCAAGAGCATTACAAATCCCAAGGGGACAGGGTAGCTGCCAGACTTATCTGAGCTGGAGCCCGTTGTGAGGGAGCACCAGGGACGACGGACCCCAGGCCGTAGCCCCAAAGACCTGGGAGAGAGATCTTCCTCACTCAGGAAGTCCATCTGACACAATCCAGGAGAGTCAGGAGATGGACAAGGTGACTTACTCTCCCAACAGCTTTTGGCTGAGGCCAAGAGCGGTGGTAGTAATAATAAACAGCAATGGCTAACAGGTATTACGGCATTAAGTGGCAGGCATTACTCTAAAAATAATACCCTATTGATAACCTACTGATTACCATTTGTGAAACAAAAAGAGAGAGAGATTTGGTCTCTGTCCCCAGTTCCCGACGACGCAGAGCTCCTAAAACCCTTGGAATTTCCTAGGTGACAGGACTGTCTTTTGTTCTCATGAGGCACCTTTTGGTGGCACCTGCAGAGCTCCTGGATGCGGGCTGGTCACTAAAAGACCAAGCCATGATCACAGGCTTGGAATTTTCAGCCCTACTCACCATCCTCTGGAGAGGAGAGAACGGCTAGAGATTGAATTAATAATCGAGGGCGCCTGGGTGGCTCAGTGGGTTAAAGCCTCTGCCTTCGGCTCAGGTCATGATCTCAGGGTCCTGGGATCGAGGCCCGCATCGGGCTCCCTGCTCAGCAGGGAGCCTGCTTCCTCCTCTCTCTCTGCCTGCCTCTCAGCCTACTTGTGATCTGATCTCTCTGTGTCAAGTAAATAAATAAAACCTTTAAAAAAAAAAAAAATCGGGGGCGCCTGGGTGGCTCAGTGGGTTAAAGCCCCTGCCTTCGGCTCAGGTCATGATCTCAGGGTCCTGGGATCGAGGCCCGCATCGGGCTCTCTGCTCAGCAGGGAGCCTGCTTCCTCCTCTCTCTCTGCCTGCCTCTCAGCCTACTTGTGATCTGATCTCTCTGTGTCAAATAAATAAATAAAATCTTTAAAAAAAAAAAAAAATCGATCATGCCCACATGATGAGGTCTCCATAAAATAATCCCTAAAGAAAGGGGTTTGGAGAGCTTTTGGGTCGGTGAGCACACCACAGTGTGTCCACAGAGGGCACAGAAGCTCCATGCACTGCCCCCCATAACTTGCCATATGTGTTTCCTTCCTCTGGTTGTTCCTGGGTTCTGCCAGCCATTCTAGCAAATTACCAAACCCAAGAAGGGAGGTATGGAGACCCCCAACATACAGCTAGTTGTTCGGGAGTACCAGAAGCCTGGATTAGCAATTGGCAACTTATGAGGCTGAGCCCTTCCCCTGGGGGATATGGCATAAACTGCAAGTAGATTCTGTCAGAACTGAAATGCATTACAGGACACCCAGCAGAGAACTGGAGAACCGCCTACATGGGGGAAAAAAAAATCCCAACATCTGGCAGCCAGAAGGGTCAGTGAGGCCATGGTAGAGAGTAGAGAAACAGTTCTTCCTTTCACTGTCATGGACTACAGTTAACACCTGCTGAGTACTTGCTAAGTGCCAGGCCCTGCATTAGCCACCTTCTATAAATATGACCCTCACCCTCACTTAATCCTCGCAACAACCCCATGACGTGGCTGCTATGATTTTACCCATTTGATCTGTAAGGATGATGGAGGTCTGTGGAGGGTAAGGGACCTGCCCAGGACACCTGCCTGATCAACAGAGAAATTGGGGATATGAGCCCCCTCTGCTCTGATTTCAGAATTAGTCCCACCAACCGCTGTGCTCTGCTGCCTCCCTATGGCCACAACTCAGACAACAAACAGAATTATCCCCAAAGCCCAAACACCTTCGAAGAACACCTTTTCCTGTGTTTTATTCTGAGTTCATGCCCATGTCAGTCCTGAGACAGAGTAGAGATGTCCTGTTTTATGGACTTCACTCAGCGGCAGCGAGCAGCGATTGGAGGACCCAGCGGCCCCCTTCTCCCAGCCCACCGCTCCCCAGCGGGGGAGGCCCACCTAACCTGTCCCCGCCGATGGCCACGCCCTCGTAGACGCCGTCCGTGGTCCGAGAGATGATGTTGTTGAGCTCATTGGACATGCCCCCAGAACGCGAGACGTAGGCCACGCTGCCAGGGCGGTACAGCTTGGAGGCCAGGATGTTGTCCAGCATCCCACCTGTATTCCCAATCTTAAAGCACCCGGGCTTGATGCCTCCAACCTGGGAAGGAGGGCAGAAACTACAGTCAGGGGGTAGGGTAAGCTCCTGACTGACCACAGAGCTCGGGGGAATCACAAGGCCTGATACTACCTGCTCAAACCGCTGCCCCGAAACTGATCAGGATGGGAAGAAAATGGTGCGAGACAGCTAACACCTGCACACTGGTTTCCGGCTAGGGAGAATCTCGTCTCTCCCTCACGAGCCATTACGCAGAAAAAAAGAGACCCTTACTTAGAAAACATGGCTTACTACTGCAGATTCCGATGTGTATACTCAGGATTAAGTCCCCTCCTTTGCTCTAAAAGGGCGATAGGACCCAGGAAAAGTGTAAAACACAGGTGTGCACCTCTGCTCAACATCACCCCTGCCTCAGAGATGAAAGAAAGGCCCTTTGCTTAATTCAAAAATCTGACCTTCAGGGGCGCCTGGGTGGCTCAGTCGTTAAGCATCTGCCTTCGGCTCAGGTCATGATCCCAGGATCCTGGGATTGAGCCCCACATTGGGCTCCCTGCTCTGCGGGAAAGCCTGCTTCTCCCTCTCCCACTCCCCCTGCTGGTGTTCCCTCTCTCGCTGTGTCTCTGTCAAATAAATAAATAAAATCTTAAAAAAAAAAAAAAAATCTGACCTTCAGACAACTTCTTAATGCAACAACTAAGGAAAGACAGCAACCAAATATTCCAAGAGCAATTTCTTTCTATATGAAAACTTTGGGCAAATAAAACCTCTAAATAGATTCTTCTTCTTTTCACGGTTAAAGGAATAATCAAAGATTCTGCTATGGTTGTAATCTTCCAGCTAGCCCCCTAAAACTATAAAGGTGATAAGGGAGAGAGCCCTTTAAAGTAACTGGATATGAACAGACTTGACTTTCAATGGGTACTCTCTGAATCTTTTCAAGCTAAGAGAGAAACAGAAGAGTCAACAAGTTTGCTTTCTGTGGGCCCAGAACTTCGAAAGATAGCCTTGAACTTAAAAGGCTTTCCGGAAAGGACACTCACAGTGGCAGGTCCAATGATGGTCACTCCCTTCTGGTCCGCCTTCTTGATCAGCTTCCTTGTGAGGGCCTCAGGGATGCCTTCGGCTATGATGGCAATGGTCCGGATCTAAAGGACAGTCCCTTCCTCTTAACTTTGTGCCTCAGATGAAGCAACGAGGCGGTACTCTTTATAGGACCCACCTTCCATGCCCCCTTCCAGGCTCTAAGAACCAAGTAATGGTAACAGTATGCAAGCCCTTCTTCCCATAGGCCTCCGTCCTGAGCCTGAGCACTCCAAACCTCTCCCAGAAAGAGAGGTGTAGACATCCAAAGCCAATCTCTATTGGTTAACACCACAGTAACTCAGTAACCAAGCAGGGACAAGTGTTTCTGACAACCCACTAACATCAAAAGTGGCTATATTCTCTCCCATCCAAAAACCCACAAGACTCAGACCCACCTGCTCCCCACCTGTCCTGGTGCCTATTCATAAAGCAGGGTCCCAGGGTCTATGTCCCGGGGTCAGTATGGGACACAAATGAGCTGCTTCCACACCCAAACCAGAGAGTGGGCTGGGGGAGAAAGCCAGAAGGAGTGGGGGTGGGCAGGAAAAATCAAGAACCATCTCTCTTTGGCTCTAGACCAGGGACCGCCAACTTCTTCTGGCTTTTTGGTCATGTGGTCTCTTGCAGTAATGACTAAACTTTGCCTTTGTAGCATGAAGGCAGCCATGGACAATACTTAATGAACACAGCACAGCTGTGTTCCAATAAAACTTTATTTATAAAAACAGCAGTGGGCTAGGTTTGACCACCCTTGGGCTATAGTTTGCTAAACTTTGCTCTAGAATAACAAGGCAGCTCATGTTCAGCAGGTATGCTTCTGTTTTTGCTTCAATGAGATGGCAAAACAAGTTGACATTCTCCAGTCTTACACTGAGCTAACCCAGCCTGGGATCAGACAACAATTTTGAACAGAAAAATCAGTATCTTAATCTATAAAGACTCACACAAATCAGTAACAAAAAACACAAATACTTCAACAGGAAAAAAAAGGAAAGAGAGCAAGTCACAAAATATAAATGGTCAGTAAATGTTTTTAAAAGCTCATCTTAGTTAATAATCAAAGACATCCAGATTATTGGCACCTGTCTGGCTCAGTTGGTTAAGCATCTGCCTTTAGCTCAAGTGGTGATCCCAGGGTCCCCGTGCGGGCTCCCTGTTCAGTGGGGAGTCAGCTTCTCCCTTGGCCTCTGCCCCTCCACCCACTTGTGTGTGCTCATGCTCTCTCTCTCTCTCAAATAAATAAAATCTTTAAAAAAAAATATGCAAATTAAATAGAATGCTTATCACTTGTCAATTACATGCTTGTTTTTCTTAAGAGAGAGAACACGTGCGTGAGCAGGGGTAGAAGGGCACAGGGAGAGAGACAGAGAGAATCTTAAGCAAGCTCTATGCTCAACGCAGAGTCAGACACAGGCTCATATCATGACCCTGAGATCATGACCTGAGCCAAAATCAAGAGTCAGATGCTTAACCGACTGAACCACCCAGACGCCCCCAGATACATGTTTTGAAATGCAAACATTCAGTGTTGGTCAGGGTACAGGGAAGCAGGCATTCTTGAAATACTGATGGGAGTTTATGTCCTTACAACTTTTCTAGAGGGCACCTGGTCAGGACGGACCAGAGGCTTTCAAATCTGCATGTTCTGATACAGCAGTTTGACTTCCAGACATTTATTCTGGGGAAATAATTAAGGACATATGCAAATGCTCATCTAAGATGCTCACCACAAGACCTGGAAAGGCGAAACTGATGTTGCCAATGAATATTTATGGATGTGGAAAGAGTAACTGAAGAAAACAGACTACAATACAGTCACGTACAATGTTATCCCACATGTTCAAATCCAGAAAAGGGAATGGAGAAGGATATATTCACATGTTGGCAACTGTGTTTCTGGGAAACTGGAACTCACGGAGATTTTTTTCTTTTTACTTAATAGTATTTACGTTTCCTCTGTAATAGACACGTAATAATTTTATAATAAGAAGTTGCTTTTGGGGCGCCTGGGTGGCTCAGTGGGTTAAAGCCTCTGCTTTCGGCTCAGGTCATGATCTCAGGGTCCTGGGATCAAGGCCCACATCGGGCTCTCTGCTCAGCAGGGAGCCTGCTTCCCCCTCTCTCTCTGCCTGCCTCTCTGCCTCCTTGTGATCTCTCTCCCGCTGTGAAATAAATAAATAAAATCTTTAAAAAAAGAAAAAGAAAAAAAAGAAGTTGCTTTTGGGCGCCTGGGTGGCTCAGTGGGTTAAGCCTCTGCCTTTGGCTCAGGTCATGATCTCAGGGTCCTAGGATCAAGCCCCGCATCAGGCTCTCTGCTCAGCAGGGAGCCTGCTCCCTCCTCTCTCTCTGCCTGCCTCTCTGCCTACTTGTGATCTCTCCCTCTCTGTCAAGTAGATGGATGAGGTCTTAAAAAAAAAAAAATTGCTTTTGATTCTGTTGTGAAAGCTGGTCTCAGCGGCACAGGAAGGACCTGATGGGGGCAGAGGCTACAGAACAGACTCTGTTAGCCTAGGTAAGCAGCCCTGGCCTGCCCTCAGTTACCACCCTACCTTCTAAAGATTAGGCGTGTCCAACGACTTTCTCCCACACTACCAGCCAGTCCTGAGTGCCAAGCCCTTTGTCCCCAGTGGCAGTGCCAGCAGACACCACTCAGCAACTTTCCCTGCTTCCCCACCCCAGCGCCCACTAATCTACCTGCGCGTAATTCATGGTCTCAATGGTACTATCGTAGGCTGAGCGGAGAGAGGCAAAGTTGATCAGCACGTCTACTTCTGGGTGTTTCTTCATGGCATCGGCCATGTTCTTGAAGACAGGGATCAGGATCTCCTTGTGACCCCAGTAGAACTTCTGCTTGTGGTCCCCACTGTGAGAAAGGAGAAGGAGGGGCCACGATACCCCCAACTGTCAGGGCTGGGGAGAGGGAAGCTGAGGGAAGGAGCTTCACCTAGAAGGTGGAGAGACAGGGTCCCATGTGTGGGAAAGAGATCCCCCAGGAATATGGATCGTCCCCAGTCTGGGATGGCAGACGCTTCCCCAGCAAAGGGGATCCTCTTGCTGTCTCCCCTGGGGTCTGAGTAAGGGGGAGGAGAAGAGGAAACCCCTCCTGGCAGCCATCTCTAGCTTCTGGCCGTGGTGGGACTCACGTGAAAGGGTACACCATGGCGGCCACCGAAGGCTCGTCCCGGGAGCAGACGTAGTCGAAGTCCAGCATGCCCTGTACGGCCCGGGTCTGCATGCCCCACACGATGGCTTTGGTGTGGCGGCTGAAGAGGGTGGCACTCTTTCCTGGTGGGCAAAGACACAGCGAGTGCACCCAGAACCCACATTCCGGGCCCGGCAGGAGCAGCCACACCCCTCCACGCCGGGTCCAGGGAGGGGGCTCGTCCCCACAGCAAAGGGACGTCAAGAGGCGGGGACTCTGAGAAATGGGGGAAGAGGTGCCTTGGTTTCTTTGCAAAGAGGTGGTAGAGAGAGCAAAGATCGCTAAGAGAACCTGCCTACCTGGCTAAGAGCTGGCAATGAACACAGAAAGGACTCCCTCGCAGAGAAAAGACCCCCAGGTGGAGGATCCCTACAGGACCTGCTCCACCTCACAGGAAAGGCATGTAATCAGCATTCTGCTTACACGCGGATGAAGGCTTGATCGATTATTCTTAAAGATGCTGAGAAAAAAACATCAAGCTCTCCCAGTTCTGGTGGCCACACAACTTGAAACAACCTGACAATCATCACCTCTAAATCTGGACATAAACCAGCTCAGGTCAGGATCTGAATCCTCAGGATTCTAGGTCAGTGCAGGTCCACAGAAAAGGCAGGCTGCAGCCTTATTTCTACCTGAGGTTCTGGAGCACAGTGATTTCACGACAGCCCCTAACATTCTCTGTGCTGTACCCTCCCTCCTGTTCGCCTCCCTCTAGCAGGTAGCTTTCTCCTGCTCAGAACAAGGTTCTTGGGCAGTTCTCCAGCAGGCAGAAGAGTGAGAGGCAAAAGAAAAGGGGGAAGGGAAGCTGTCAGAAGTGCTTGCACAGCCTGAGGGGAAAGGCCCCTTCACCACCCTGCAGACAGGTGACCTGTCCTTCCCATTCTCGAGGGAGGAAAGTAGCCCCCAGGGAGGTTCTCAGCTCCTCCAGGGAGAACAAGGCCCTGAGGTCAGAGGCCTTCTGGTATTAATTAACCTAGTGTACTAGTGCAGGCTTGGCTAATCAGGTTCAAGGTCTGACTGCATGAATTTGAGATCACTCTTCCAAGGCCTGCACGGTTCTTATCCCTACACAGGCTTGCTTCTTCCCTCTCAGCTCTAAGCTTCTCACACCAGAAGGCTCCTGCTGTTCCAAATACCTGGGACTTGTCACCGGACCCCTCTGGGTTCTCATGAGACCTGAGATCACAGAACAAAGATAGCCACCTAATCCAGTACACTCACTTCCCAGGCCCGGAACCTGAAGCTCAGAGATGCCAGATGATGGAGGTGCTGTCATCTAGCGTCAGAGCCAGATTATAGACTGAATTACAATGGAGCTCAACTATGCGAGGGAGGAGAGCGGGATACAAGCCAGGAAGGCCCGGCCTCTCCTCACCCTCAGGGGAGCCCACCCCCCCCAAGTCAGAAGTGAGCAAGCACACACACACATGCATCTGTCTACCCCAGAGAGAACAGAAAGGGGACAAAGCCCGCATACACCTCCAGCACGAAAAGGGCAGAATTCAAGCCTCCCTGAGCACAGAGATGGCAAAGCTGAAGGCCGCCATCCTCAGCCCACCAGCGGCAGGGGCTAACATCCCCCACCAGGCTCCTCTACTGGGTCAGGGACTAATAGTAAGAGAACCCCAGCCCTTGGGTGGAAGAGCTCTCAGAACGGGATAGGCCCCTGCTCTTTCCACAAAGGGCGTGGCCTCAGCTCTGGTCTTTCAGGTAGCGAAGGATCTTTCCCAGAGACAGGGAACATTGGGATTAAAGGCAGATAGTGAGAGGGCTGCATTCCTGACCTTTCTAGGGGGATATCAGATCCTAGCCTAGTAGCCCCTTCCCCTTCCCATAGCAAGGGATCAAAGGTCATCATCGGAAGTTTCCCCCTGCCCAGGGAAAAAGCCTTCCACAGCTGTGAATGTCAAAAAGTTAAGTGGAAGCCTTGATGCTTTGAAGGGATGGGGAGCATGTGTTTGCGTGAACGTCTGAGTAAACAAGGCAAATGTCCCTTGTGTAAGCAGTGATCTCCTACACCGAGGCCCAGATCCCCCCTGCAGGTTTCCTGTACATCCGTCCAGCCTTCTACCACTCTCCTAGACTTGTCTAGCCTGTCTTCCACCCAAAACCCAGAGAAGTCTGAACGCTGCTGACACAGAGCTCGGGGATGCAGGAGGCAGTGCCGAGGCCAGGTGGGAAAAGTAAGAAGAGACCCTGAGAGCCAGATGGGAATTCCAGAGGGCTGAGGCTGCCACTCCCCCTTCAGCTTCCATGGCTCCCTCCTTCCCAGGACGCCCCTCCCTCCTCAGCAGGCACCACTCCACTCTCCACGGCAGTGGGCCTGGCTCGTGCTTCCGTGCTCCCTACCCTGTCCTGTCCGGAGTGTGGAGCCAGAGATAGGCGGCCAGGAGAGTGGTGGTGGGAGCGACTGAGCAGGGGTAGGAAAGCGAGGGAGAGCAAAGACTAGGACTTGGGGGGAAACAAAGCACACAGGAAGACTATGACCCACTAACAAAGCCACACACGGAGCTGGGGCGGGGTGGGGGCATCCTACCTTGCAGGGATCTTGGACTTGGGACTGAATCTGTCAAAGAAAATGACCAAGGCAGCTGAGTCACCTGCTGGTGTCTAGAGGCTTTGGAGGGAGAGGGTGGGAAGAGGGAAGGGTCCCAAGGACAAACCTCATAGGGCTGATGCCCTCACTGTCTCTCATCTATTCCACAACGGACAGGAGTGAAGCCAACAGAAGAGAAGAGAGCACTGATCGGCAGAGCAGAAGCAAGAAAGGGCAAAGGGCCGAAGGGCTAGAGAGGGGGCAGGAGAGGCAAGAAGGCCTAGAGGGGTTGCTGAACGCCAGAGGCCCCCAGGCCTGGGAGGTGCAGCTGGCCAGATCGCACCCTCACAAAGCCAATCCCATGTCTGTCCCCATGAAGCACAGTAAGATGATTAGGTCACTGTGGGACTGGACCTGTCACTGTTGTAACAAAGCTACTGGTCTGGGGACTGCAGAGAAACAGCTTACAACCTCCAGTGCCTGGAGCCCGTGGAACTATTTCACAAAATGCTTCAAGCGCACGCTGTCTGGACCAGGAAGAGGCTGCATCAGCCCCATACAGACCAATGCTTATTATCTCATGCTGGGTGTAAGGGCTGGCTGGCAGGGGTCGTGTCTGACAAACCAGAGGATGCACAGACAGGGGAGGCGAAATGCAGATGGGCTGGCTATCAGTGTGTGCTCTTTCGGTGGGCTCACAGGAAGGGGGGGTTTTCAGAAGAGCCCCAGGAGCTGGGATGCGCAGGACTACCACCTGGCGCTGGCTCTGCCGTCCCAGCTCTAGGCTCCTGCTCTCCACTGAGAAGCAGAGTCTGGGGGACCTTGCCACCTCCAGGTATTTCTGCCACCTGTCTCCTCCGCAGCGTCTCTGCCCAGCTCACAAGCTCCCACAGGATGTAAGGGGGTGCAAGAGAAGATAGTGGGGAGCAGGGCGAACCAGGTACAGCATGGGTCTTCAGTGCCAGGAAAGTCCACGGGAAGGCTGGGGAAGGCCTGAGTCTTCATGTGCCCACGTCCATTTTGGCCCATGTGCCACGCCCACTCTCACAGTAAAGCCCCAACCCCGTTCCAGTGCCCCTGCAGGGACTAGACAGGGTAGGCAGACCGCGGGGGAGAGGGGGCGCGCAAGTTACCTTGTGGCATGGCAGGCTTGGCCTTCTTTGCGGGTGCTACCTCATCAGCCCTGGACTCAGAAAAAGATGCCGTCCTGCTGGGGGCTGGAGTCTGGGGTGGGACGAGGAGACAGGGTAAGAGTCAGGGGTAGCAACTGGGAAAAAGAGTTATTGGTCCTTAAGCTTTGGGTCCTTAAGGCCCAAAGAAATTGGGTCACAAGAACCCTGTACAGAACTATCCTCTAGGGACACCTGGGTGGCTCAGTGGGTTAAGCCTCTGCCTTCGGCTCAGGTCATAATCTCAGGGTCCTGGGATCAAGCCCTGCATTGGGCTCTCCGCTCAGCGGAGGGCCTGCTTCCCCCTCTCTCTCTGCCTGCCTATCTGCCTACTTGTGATCTATCAAATAAAATAAATAAAAATCTTTAAAGAAAAAAAAAAACTATTCTCTACAAAGTGGTTCCCAAACTATCATTCTAACAACCCTCTTGAGGTAGGAATTAGTATTGTCCCATGTCACAGATGAGCAAACTGAGGCTCCGAGAGGGTATGACACCTGCCAAGGTCCTGCTCTCAACACGATTTGAACTCTGGTCTGATTTTGAACCCCCTAGTCCAGGGGCACCTCGATGGCTTAGTCAGTGGAACGTGCAACTCTTGATCTTGGGGTTTTGAGTTCAAGCCCCACGCTGGGTGTACAGCTTACTTAAAAACCTAACCTAAAGTAATAAAAACCTCTGGTCTTTCCATTATACTACCTTGACTGGGCAAGAAAAAACTGGCAGAGATGGAGAAACCAACCTGTCTTTCCCCAGTGCCCCCAGATGGCTAGAGACCGAGCAGGGGCACCGTGTTCTGGATGGGAGGGAGGCATGCCTTAAGGTAGAGGGCAGGGGGGCGCCGGGGTGGCTCAGTGGGTTAAAGCCTCTGCTTTCGGCTCAGGTCATGATCTCAGCGTCCTGGGATCGAGGCCCGCATCAGGGCTCTCTGCTCAGCAGGGAGCCTGCTTCCTCCTCTGCCTGTCTCTCTGCCTACTTGTAATCTCTCTCTCTGTGTCAAATAAACAAATAAAATCTTTAAAAAAAAAAAAGGTAGAGGGCAGGGGGCACCTACCGACGTGCTCCCGCTGGCATTGAGGAGGAAGTTTGCAGTGTGGGCCGCAGTGGGTGGCTGGTTGGGGATGGGCCGGTGGCCCAGGGCCATGCCCACAATGGCCGTCATGTGAGTTTCCGTGCCAAAGACATGGATGGGGATCCCAGTGGTCTTCCCTGTGAGGGAAAGAAAAGAATCCATCATTCAAGTCTTCAAGTAGAGGTGCCTGGCTCAGTGGGTTAAAGCCTCTGCCTTCGGCTCAGGTCATGGTCTCAGGGTCCTGGGATGGAGCCCCACATCGGGCTCTCTGCTCAGCAGGAAGCCTGCTTCCTCCTCTCTCTCTCTCTGTCTGCCTTTCTCCCTACTTGTGATCTCTCTCTCTCTCTCAAATAAATAAATAAAATCTTAAAAAAAAAAATCGGGCACCTGGGTGGCTCAGTGGGTTAAGCCTCTGCCTTTGGCTCAGGTCATGATCTCAGGGTCCTGGGATCGAGGCCCGCATCGGGCTCCCTGCTCAGCAGGGAGCCTGCTTCCTCCTCTCTCTCTCTCTCTGTCTCTGCCTGCCTCTCTGCCTACTTGTGATCTCTCTCTCTGTGTCCAATAAATAAATACAATCTTTAAAAAAAAAAAAATCAAGTCTTCAAATAGACACCCAAGTCCACAGGACCCCTGCCAGGGACCTAGTGCTTTTTTCTGCACAAGACCAATTATCCAGGACAGACCCAACTGTCCTATTTTCACCACTAAGCAACACTTTGTAAAGACCACCTGCTGGTAAGAAGAACAAGAAAGAGCGTCCTGATAACCCTAAGCGGCTGCAAGCATAACTGGGGTCTGTGCCATCCTGCTGGCCGCTGGACCCTGGCTCTCCAAACACTCGGCCTCCACGTCTGCTCCCGAGCTCCCGGGCTCACTTCCTCGGCGCCCTGGCCCTTCTCCCTCTGCCCGGAGCCCTCCTGTCTCTCGGCTCAGCCTGGTGCAGCCTCCCGAGGAAGGCCTTGCCCAACCTCCTGCCCTGCCCTGCCGCCTCGCTGTACGCACGCCCAGCGGCCAGCATCTTCTTAGTAATCATTTACTCGTTTAACATCCCCTCAGCTTGGTGGCCTGACTGTGACGAACATTCACTGTGCTGTCCCCAAGGGCTGTCCTCATGACAGGAACTCAGCTGTAGGTGAAATCGAGGATGGGCACCCCTTCGAGTGATGCAGGTAGGCTACCGTTTGCCACATCCACCGGATTTGGGAACACAGGATGATGGAAAGCTTTTGCCCTTCCGATCAAAGGACAGGGCACATGTCCTGAGCAAGAGCGTCCTGTTCCCCCGACACCTCGCGTGAACCCCTGCCCCACACATAACTGCTCTGAGCAAAGGGACCTGCGCTAAAGACCAAAGCTGCTGGTGACCAAGTTCATGTGTCTCAGGCTCGGTGAGGTCAACTTAGGGAGACATGATCTTAGTCCAGACTGGGAGGAGGTCCCCCAGCTTCTGGAAAGCCCCAAAGGTGAGGTCTCATGAACCTGCCAGAGAATCGAAAAATGCAGAATGGAGAAAGGAAACCAAAACAGACACCACCACCCTCTTGTGTCTCATCTCAGCAAGGGACAATGCTCTCCCATCCTACCAGTTACCCGCCCTTCCTCTCCTCTGCCCCCCAGTCTAAGAGGTCTCTACCCTCCCGCCTCCGAACCTGCCGTCCACCCGGCAGCCAAACAACCCTTCCAGCCTCAAAGTCTTCCACAGGCTGCCAGCCCAGGAGCATGGGCAAGTGCTCCCGGCACCTGGACCCGGCCCACATGGTCCCTGGCGCCTCCCTGCCTTTGCTCCCTTAGCCCTACACGCTGGTTCCTCACAGCAGCACGCTCTCATTCGGGGCCTTGGAACTTGCCTTTCCCACCACAGTCACCGCCAAGCTGCTCCCTCCTCTCCTCCAGCTCACTGCTCAAGTGTCACCTTCTCCGTGGAGCATTCGCTGATCACCACATTTAGACCGGCCCCGCCCCCTCCCACACACGCTATCCCTTTCTTTTGTTTGCTTTCCTAGCACCTAGAGCTACCTGACATGACTGTATCTGTTCTTGGCAGCACAAGGGTCTGCTGTCTGTCACAGGCGGGTGCTCTACAAATATTTGTTAAAGCATTGCCGTTCAGCTGTTTGTTTATGAACCATTCCAAGTTTAGGGCAGGGGCTCTGACCACAAGAGCACAGACAGTGGACGCTGAAGCAAGCTGCCCGTCCAGAAAGGGGGTTGCATGAGCACGTGTCTGAGGACCAACCTACTTCCAGGAAGCCCAAGGGGACAGAGAAAAGGCCCCCCCATCTTACCGACTTCTCCCATCACCCGCAAGCCCTCCTGATAGTTGGGGCCACCTCTTCGGACAAAGATGGTGACCTCGTGCTCTTTCAGGGGGCCCTGGTAATCTCGAATTGCTCTCACGATGCCCTGGAAGCATGAAGGGCCAAAAGACATGTGATTAAAAATCAGGCAGTCCTAGGGCGCCTGAGTGGCTCAGTGGGTTAATGCCTCTGCTTTCGGCTCAGGTCATGATCTCAGGGTCCTGGGATCGAGGCCCGCATCGGGCTCCCTGCTCAGCAGGGAGCCTGCTTCCCCTCCCCCTCTCTCTCTGCCTGCCTCTCTGCCTCCTTGTGATCTCTCTCCCTCTGTGAAATAAATAAATAAAATCTTTAAAAAAAAAAAAATATTAAAAAAAAAAAAAATCAGGCAGTCCTAAGTCAATTATTTATAATCCCAATAAACGGGGTGTATGCAACGAGGGCTGTTTCTCACGAAGAAGCACAGCGGGCCCCGCCAGGCAAGAATTTCACACGTGTGGACTAGACCACCCACGAGCAACCCAAAGGCCCAGGACTCGCAGGCACCCGTGCTGTTGCTGAGGTACCTGGGAGTCACACCCCTCAATGCGTGGGGATGCTGGCTCCCGTCACCCTTGGCATCTCTTATTGCAGTCTGGGGGGAAATCGAGGCCAGGGTCCCAGGCAAGAGTTCTCAGAGCTACCAGGACATGATCCACTTAAACACCCAAGTCCTACTAAAACTTCTTCCAGCAATTTCGAGGAACAGCCCTTGTAATGAGTATCAACCCTGGGACCAATCTGGGAGTTCTGTCTCCCCAGACGGGAGGCCAGTTTACAGGGTCTGGGGTATAACTGTCTGTCACCTGTGGCACTGCACCTGAAGCTTCACACCCAGGTCGAGCCCCAGACCGAGCACCCTACCTACCAACACCGCCGCTGGACTGACTACACAGATGCTCGGAAGTCAGCACAAGGCTGTCAAGGTTCACCTGCTTCCCATCTGTCCGCTGAATCAGGACCAATTAAGGAGACCCTGTTTTAGGCAAGACTGATGAGGCCTGGTCCCCCACTTCTTCAGAGACCACTTTTAAGGCTGACATTTATTTATTCATTATTCTCAAAACTTACACGCAACTACCAGGTGGGACACACTCTGAAGAGCCTCACTGAGCATCGGACGGTACGGGACAAGACTTGACCTCCTGAGGTGGCTGCTCAGAAGGGGATGAGACTCTCGAGCCCTGTTAGTGCTGTCGTCCTTCCTGACCAGCGGTCACACTCTGAACTGTGTGCCCACGCCCCTGACCTGTGCACAGGGACCCAGGCTGACAGGCCCTGGCTGGAAGAACAAGAGTCCCAGATCATCGGACCACTTTCCTCATTCTGACCTTTTGGAGAAGACCTGAATCTATCCTAGTGTCTTCAGCATCCCCAACAAGGGACGCAGGGACTAGAGCCCCTACTGAACTGGGTAAGTCTTGGGAACCTGCTTCTGCCTCACATCTTGCTTACAGAAACCTCCCTTCCTGGCTTCCCCCAAACCCACGTGCCCCAGAAACTGCACAGTCCCCCGTGGCTGGTTACCTTGAACGTGGCAGCCACATTGGTGAAGTTTGCGATGCTGCCTCCGATGATGAGGATCTTGCCTGTTTGCAGTAGAAGGGTTATTAGAAAGGCAGACTTGAACATCTTACCAGAAATCCAACTGGGGGAGTTTTCTCCTCTCTAAGTAAAGGTCCCCCAAGCCTTAAGAGGTATCAGTGCAGAGGTTGAGTGGGGCAGGGAGCAGTCTGGCCTGCTCTGACATCCAGTCTTAACCAACTAGGCTTCCCATCACCTGTGCCATGGAGCATGTGGTTAATCGAAACCCACCAAACCTCTACATCATTCCTGGTTGGCACTCAGAAACTCAGTTTGGTTTCTGGATACCCCTGGTGGGAATCTCTTCTGGCTCAAGGGAAGGGAAACTGGTATACTTAATCCCCAAATGCTGGACAGGCGGTAAAGGGAAGTTAGGAATCCCACAGCCCAGAAAGTACACATAGAAGTGGGCCACTAAAAAAAAAAAAGTGGGCCTCTTAAGATCTAGCTTAAAGCAGTCAATAAGAGCACACTGATACCCTCTGCCCTTGCACCTGCTCTGCGGGCTCTATGTACACATCACTTCCTTGCCTCCCTGGAGCATCCCCGTCCGACAGAGGCCACACTGCCCATTGCAGAGTTGGAGAAACTGAGGTCCAGAAGCTAGGTGACTAACCCCAGGCCTCAAAGGACCAGGACTACCAACTCAGTGCCTCCTCACCCAAAGCTATTCCCACTGCAGCACAAGGGGCCATCCTGGGGAAGGAGCACGTGTGTCTCACCATCTGGGTGCTTCTCCCGGGTCATGAGGGAGAGGATCGTCTTGGCATAGTCATAGGTCTGCTGCTCGCTGGGGGCGCCCGAGTACTCCCCATAGTTTGCCAGTTCGTTGACACCCCCTAAATCACAGATGGTATCACTGCCGGGGAGAGACAAGAAGTCAATGCTGGCTCTGACTCCAGTGGCACAGGATGGGCGCCTAGTGCCGAGGAGGACAGGCAGGTGCCCCCAGAGCCCTGTAGTCAGCCTACCTTGGGCCTCAGACCCTCCAAGGGTCCAGAAAAGTCACACCTGAAGGTGAACTGCACTGCCTCAGGCTCTCCCTGGCAGTGCGCTCTGCTAGCCCCAGGCCACTGTGGGGCTCTGGACTGACACTGGGAAGTCAAGGGGACACAGAGCGCTTCCAGACACAAAGAAAAACCACACGTTCCAGGCCCACATCGGGCTCCCTGCTCGGCTGGGAGCCTGCTTCCTCCTCTCTCTCTGCCTGCCTCTCTGCCTACTTGCGATCCCTCTCTATCTGTCAAAAAAATAAATAAAATCTTTTAAAAAATTAAAAAAAAAAAAAAAAACAGCTGAAAGGGAAGGAGGCGTGGGGAAACAGCCAGGCAAGGTTTACTTTCAGGTTCTTCTCTGTACTTACTATTCCTCTGCATGAAGCATGTACCATTAACTATAAAGATTAAAACTAATGAAAGGAACCTCATTGAGAAGCAAACAAGAAAGTTGCAGAAGACAGCGTAGAGGACAGGCTTTCTGCTCTGCACCAAGGGGAGAAAATGAAGATCCCCACCCCACTCAGAGGCGAGGCAATCTGATCCAGACCATGCTCCAGACCCGGCTGCCCCCCTGCAGCAGCCCCTCCGTCACCTGTACACAACTGAGGCACCCCCTCCAGCCACCATGGTCCAGATCCTCCCCTTGGGGTTCAGCAAGGTCAGCTTCAGGCTCGCCCCACTTTTGGCATCCAGGTCTGCAATATAAGCTTCCTAGGGACCAGAGAGCAACAGGTGGGTCCTGGGGGTACCCCCTCGCTGGATCCCAGCTCCCATGACCCTGCCCCTTCCCTGAAGATACATGAAGAGGTCCCGAAGCCTTAAGAGGGTCAGGGAGAGGAGTTGTGCAAGGTCCTATGTGCCTGGGACAAAACACGATGACGTCCTCAAGTACCGACACCACGCATGGCCACAGTCACTGCCTGGAGACAAACTTCCCAACTCCTTTGTCTCTGACCTCAAGTCCCTGGCCCTCTGCCCAATCCCAAGCCTCACTAGGTCACCCTGCTACTACCACGGTGCCCCCACACCCAACGTCTGCCTGCCTGGCTCATCACGGCCCCTCTACCTGCAGGCCCCATCCCTTCTCCCAGCCCAGCCTCTTCCCCTGGCCTGGGTTATGACTCATAGGCCTGATTCTGCTGTGAGGACCTCTCAAGAGGATGGGGTGGGAAAGAGCAATTAAAATTCTCAGCAAGTGGCCAAGAGAACTACCTTCCTCTGGCAGGATTAGCAAGAGTCACTCGGAATTATCAACAAATCAAGTTAAGAGCCCAGGGAGGTTGATTGAGAGAGAAGTCTGAAAGGATTTTTGGCTGGGATTCAGAGGCTTGGCTGACTCCCACCCCCACCTCCTTTGGGGTTTTAAGAAAATTAAATGGTTCTCAACCTTCCTTTCCTGCCAAATATACAGCCCAAGGGGGGGGCGGGGGTGCACGAGATGTTCCTCTGAGGTAAGTCACCTTCTCCCAGGTCCCCCTCAACCTTCACCTCCTCCCCAGAGCAGCTCACCTCCGGGTAAGCCTCCCGGCCGAAGGGAGGAGGAAACTCTAGATCACCCCATTTCACTTTGCAGATGTAGTCAGCTGTGGCATCTATCTTGGCCGCCAAGTCAAGGACATAGACGCCATCTTTGGTCACAACTGTGAGAAAAGCAGAGGCAATCAGAGGGCCCAGGCAGAGGTGACCACCAACCTCCAAACCCCTCCACAGGCTTCCCCACACACCAACAACCCACCCAGGGGTCCCACCCAGACCAAGCAACTGCCCAAGCTCCATGATAAAAACCAGATGGCCCTTCCACACGATTTTTACCCCATTAAAAGAAAAGTAAATTATTTAAGACCACTTCCCCTCCACCCTGACCTATATGTAATGTGACAGGGAAAGTCTGTTTTAGTTGCCATGACAATTTTTTAAAAATGTTTATCTATTGGGGGGGGCACGCATGCAAGTCAGGGGAGGGGCAGAAGGAGAAGGAGAAGGAAAGAAGCAGACTCTCTGCTGAGTGCTGAGCCCCACCCCCAATCCCATGACCTATGAAATCATGACCTGAGCAGAAATCAGGAGTCGGACTCTTAACCAACTCAGCCGCCCAGGCGCCCCTGTGCCTTGGCAAATTTTTTTTTTTTTTTTAAACAGGATAGGGCAGGGGCACCTGGGTGGCTCAGTGGGTTAAGTCTCTGCCTTCGGCTCAGGTCATGATCTCAGGGTCCTGGGATCAAGCCCCACATCGGGCTCCCTGCTCGGCGGGGAGCCTGCTTCCCCCTCTCCCTCTGCCTACTTCTCTGCCTACTTATGATCTCTCCCTTTGTCAAATAAATAAATAAAACCTTTAAAACAAAAACAAAACAGGATAGAGCAATCCTTTATTTTTAGACACTTCCACAAAGAGGTTTTCAGTAACTGAACTTTCCAGTGGAGAAGAGAGAACATAAAAATCAGCCTCTAGCCATCAGCAGCAGCTCTGCTCAGGGCCTAGGACCCCAAGTGGGGAGGTGGAGGTGCATACTTCCCTTCCTTTATTAGTCTACCCCCCTGCCTCCTGATGTCACTCAGATGTTCCATCGTTTTCTCCAGAAGCAGACATTCTACGAAATTGTCAAATTCTGTCTCGAACTCTTTCTCTGCACGGGGACCACGGATTCCCGGTGCACGTTCTATCCATTCTTTTTTTAGAAGCATGGCACCCACCTGGAATCTTATGAGGCTGCTGAGCGCTTTGGATGGTCACCCAGTGATCTAAGGTAAGGCCTAGCCTTCCCTGTGCATCAAAGAAAGGCATGGCATCTCGCAGCCGTGCCACTGTCTCCTCGCTGGCCACCGCTACCAGATGATCTCACCGTGGCAATTTTAAAAACTTTTTTTAAAAGCTACATTCCACGCCTTCAATCTAACCATTCACCCTTCCACAGCCTTGCCCTTAAAAGTGTTAAGGTACAGGCTGCTGTTGGAAGACCACCCCCTCCCCAGGAGTACATGTGGGGGTCCTGAGGTCGGCTAGGGGAGTGAGAAGCCACGGGGAGCACTGGGCCCCCAGCCAGGATTCATTTACTGCTGACTAACTGGACACGCACCCTCCCTTTACCCCAGGGCCATTTAGCTAATTCAGTTAGCACAGAGCCATCTGGTTCTTTAGAGGGGCTGCGTCCCAGCCAGAATCTGGAATCGGACTTTGCCCTGAGCAGCCCTGGCCAGAGCCAGCTCATACCACAGCTGGAGAGGCTTGGACTAATGTCTTTCCAGGCTTGGGGCTCCGTGCCTAACCAACCCCTGGGCGGGGGATGCTCTGGGGGCACCGAGGGGAAGGAAGGGCCCAAGGGGTCAGGTCAGTGAGGTGGCAGCCTGGATCCTGACAGCCCGGCTTCAGCCACCGGTAGGAACAGCCACTAAGGGGAGAGTTAGGTCAAAATCAGGACTTCCCCATCACAGAACAAATTAAAACTGACATAAGCTGGAGTTGGTTTAAAAGAGGACTAACCATTGTTTTCCGAGAGCTCAGAAACAGGAGACTGCTCTCCATGAGCCCAGACATCCCTCTGCAAACATACACCTGTCTGCGCTGCCCTCTACAAGTGGGAGGGATCTGATGTTCCAAAGGTCAAGGCCAGGGTTACCACAGGCACTGGAACCCTGTTATAACTGCTCCTTGCTCAGCGCCCCGCCCCCCCGACACCCCCAGCACAGCCAGTTACCAAGGGGGTTGATCTCGAGGTAGGTGAAGTACAGATCCTCATAGAAATTGAAGAGCCCGGAGATAAAACTGGCCAGAATCCTAAAGCGGGGAGGGAGAGAGGGCTGCTCAATCCTCAGGGAGCCAGGGAGGGGGCTCAGCAGCAGCCCCCAAACACTCCCTCCCCACAACAATCTCTCACTTCCTCAGACAGCTCTGCCTCCCAACATTTGCCCTGCCAGCCTCTCTCTTTCCCCGGTGAACCCTGCTCCCCAGACATCACTCTTCAGCCACTGAGGCGGAAAGGAGCTGTCAGGCATGAAGCTGGAGGCGGCGGTGCCAGAGAGACAGGGGCAACAAGGTGACGGACGCGGACGGCATATTTCGGTCTGAGCCAGCCTCCTGTCCGCCCCCAGCGCCCCTCCTTGGCACAGGGAAGGACTGTGGCTACCCTCCCACCCAGACACTGGGGCGGGGCAGGATGGATGCCCACACAGGGAAGACCGCCTCGCCTTCCCTGCTCTGTGCCCTTCGCCGCTGCCCCGCCACCCCCCTGCCAGCCCTCCCTCTCACTCAACTCTTTCTTGTCGCCAGGAGCATGGACCAACAGGTGTTTCTTGACATCTTCGGGATTTAGTTTCTTGTCCACGCCGACGAGCAGTTTCTGGGCTTTGGCGTCCACGTCACCCACATCCACCCCACCTTCATGGTGAAATAGGACGTAGTCCCCTTCTCGGGTAGCATAGATGCACACGTAGAACTCCTCTGCCTTGAAGGGGAAGACGGCACCACTTGAGGGGCACCGAACTGGTGCGTCCAACCCCTTCGGTCTCATTCCTAAAACCCCAGTAAGAGACACTCACCCGGGGAGACCGTCCACCCTCTTCCCCTCAGAGGAAGAGGAGAGAAGAGGCCACGGCCTAGCTAGATGACAGCCCAGCCTCAGCCACGGTGACCTGAGCTGGGGGAGGGTGTCTGCCATCAAGACTGTCTCACCCCAGCAATAAGAAGTCCCCTCTGTTACCAGCCCTGACTCCTCCCTGCTCTGACTCTGGACTCCCTGCTCCACGGCACCCTCAGACCCTCAGTGCAGCTTCAGAGACTCTGGTCCCTTTGACTTTTCTCCAACAGCTTGATCGCTTCTTTTCGCATTTTAGGGTTGACAATCACAAAGGGAGAGAGAAGATGCAGCTTGGAGCCGCCTCACACATACCTGACTGTGGGGGACGAAGGGCTCGATCAGAAAGTTCTTGAGGAAGCCTCTGGCCTTGCCCACCTATGGGGATTGAGGAAGTTAAAGTTTAGATGGACAGCATGCCTTGTTCCCCAGAGCAGGAGATGGCCCTCTGCTCCCTCCACCTGGCCATCCCAGTGGAGGTGGGGCCCAAGTACTACGGCCACAACATCCAACAGAGAGGTTTTCCAGAAACCGGGGCAATGTGCTCACAGACCCCTAAGCTAAAGCAGTCTCCATGAGATTCCCCTCTTCCGTCCACTGCCCTTGTGCCGTTTGGAAGGGTACTGACCTCACACGTTCTTGTTCTGCCTCCTCTGGAGGGTGACAAATGACCTGGGCTGACAATGCTGCCCCAGCCCCCAAAGCACAGACATCAGGAGTCCTCTCTCTCCTACCATCAGTCGCACAAATTTAAAGAGCCCAGCCAAATCAAGGCTCTGCATCCCAAAGCTCAAGCAGAGACACTCAGCCCAAGGACGGGGGGGGGGGGGGGGGCGGTGAGTGAGAGCTTGACGTCGGAAACTTCGCAGACACTTTCCTGGCTGAGGACAACAGGCCTGCAGAGCTAATCAGTTTGAGTGTGTCCCTGGCGGCCGCTGAGGCGAGACAGCCCTCATCCCAGTGTGTCCCGAAGCCCCCGCCCCGCCTCGTGCGTCACTGCTGAGTCAGGAACCAGACAGTGATCCATCAGAGGTAATGAGCTGCTCCTGCCGGCACTGACATCCCCCTCCCAACAGCCGGCCGAGGAGGAGAAGGGAGCATGAGGACCTCGTGGGTGTACCACTCAGCCACCAACCCTGCCATCCTCTCTCCAAAGGCCTGCAAGCACAAAGGACAGTCAAGATCCCTCTGCCCCCAGGTCCATGGGTGACTCTCAGAAGCCCTCTTTACTCCAAAAGCCAGAAACTGGGACATCACCACAAAGAGCTGATTTGAGAAAGCCCAGTAGGAGAGGAAGATGGCTCCATCACCATCCTCATCCTACTTCCCGGACTGCCAAGGGAGAGGACAACTCACCCCGGTCAGTCACCCAAGATGGGACAGCACACCCTCCCTGGTCTTGGGGACACCTCGGCCGCCTCCCCCTTTCCAGTTCCCCAGTCCCTTCTAGGAGCAAGAAGAACTGCGATTTTATCCCTGAGCCTCTCCTAGCCTTGCAAACCATGTCTCCCTTTAGCTCTCATCGCCAGAGCTGATATTAATCACCAAGCTGGGAGAAGCCAGGAACTGAATTTACCCTTCAGCATTAACAGCCTCCGAGGCTCTTGGCCCAATAGTGTCTCTGCCTAAACGAGTCTGCGTCTTTCTTGAACTTCTTCTTCCCCACCCTCTCAGATATACACGTCACAAGCTGCCATGCCCTTTCTGGAAACTAAAAAGAACAGAGTTCCCAGAACGGGCCTCAGAGACCCATCTCCACGTTTGCCTTTAAGAAACGGACCATTTCCACCTGGCCAGGAACTGTACTGGGGTGACTTCTGAAGCCCATCTTGCCATGCCCTGATGATGGCAGAGCTGGGAACCAGCATCAGGCCTGGCCCTGCTGCTCAAGTCAGCTCCGCAGGACCCTCGCCTTTCCCACGCCACAGCGTGGCTGGGTGCGGGGTGACCCACAGGGCGGCTGATCTGGAGGTGACCGCACCTGGTTCCGTTCCCACAGCGCCTCCGCCCAGACCTGTCCCCACACACTCACGGTGGTCTCCTGTCCCAGCCGTGGTTTCAGCCAGGACTTAACGCCTTCCAGAGTGAGGTTGACTCCCACGAGGCCTAGCTTTCCACGCCGTTTGATCAGCTGGTCTGGCTTGACCACCAAGCTCTGGAACGAGAGGGGTTTGTACTTAGAGCAAGGAAAGATAAGAGGAGAGTCCAAGGCTATTGTTCGGGGACCCAAAGCACAGGAAAGCCTGCATGGCTTCCAATCCACCTATGCATTCTTCAGGGTCAACTCCTGGAAGCTTCCCTCCCCTACCCCAGCCTACACCTTTCTTTTGACAACCAGGAATGTAGAGTCATCCATGCCCAGGAATAGTGCCTGACGCAGAGTAGGTGCTCGCCAAATACCCACTGAATGAGTGATTCCCTACCCTCCCTATGTGCCATCTTAGCTTCACTGAACCATGAAGTCCTCAGAATATGGACCAGCACCTGTGTTCCAAAAGGAGGAGCAGACAGACAGAGCCCTGGGGTGACAAAGGACCTTAGAGATCTGGTCAATCCCATCCCAGTGCTTGATCTTGCCTATAAGCCCAGCAAGCAGCCCCTTGCACCACTCACGCACTACCAGCCAGGAAAGGCACCACCTCCCGAGGCGGTGGGAGGGAACATGCACCCCCGAAGCCGCCATGGGTCCTGGTCCTGCTCTCTGGACCCTGCCTGTGAAGTCTGCCCTTCCCAACAGTGGCCCTGCAGGGAACCTCGACTCCGGGCTAGCCACCTAAGGCTACCGGCCACTCTACACAAAGCCCACGGCCCGGTTCCTCGCGGACCCGACACACTCCTGCCGTGTTCCACCTGGGAGGAGTGGGGCACACGCCTACTTTTACTGAGCATCGACTAAGTGCCAGGTGGCACACTGAACGCTCTCCAGACATTACTGCTAATCCTGACAGCTCACAGGGTGAATGTTCTGTCCACCTGACAGATGGGGAACCTGACACTCAACAAAGGTAAAACAGCTTGCTCCTGGACACATGGTTAATCAACAGAGTGCTTCAATCTGGACTCCAGTTTTTCTAGCTCTAAGCCCATGCCAGGCCAGGGCCCCTCGACACGTGAGGCCCACCGCAGAATGTGAAACCCCGCTCAGCCCAGTGCATGCTGCCAGCGATGTGGGCAGTCTGCAATCACGTGACCTGCCGTGCCATCTCCACCAAACCCATCCTTTCTCTTCCTCTGGCCCTGGGCCTGGAAGAAGGACCCGGCGAGGGCAGGCTCACCTGGCTGAGCAGCCAAGGGTGGTCCTGCAGCAGGCGCGCCCAGTCTGTGTCAGGGGTGACCCGGGCATACTTGAACCGGTTCTGGATGGCCGAGGTGGTACAGATGTACTTGTAAAGGAGTTCTTTGCCGGTCTGCTCCGAAATCGCCTTGGCCGACATGGCTGCAGAGGGACCTGCTCTACCTGTTGAGGGAACAGGAGCTGGTGGGAAGGAGCAGGGGAAACAGACCCGTGTCCAGCAGCCCCCAGACGATAAAACCAGATCTCCGTGCTCTTCAAGAGAGGGAAAGAGGACTGGCCCAGCAGGAGGGATAGAAGGAAGATCTCAATGAGCACTTCTGACAGCAGGAAAGGAGGATCAGGAAATGATGAGAGAGAGAAGATGGTGGAGAAAAACAAAGGTGGCATTTTCCCCAGGACTCTTGGCCTCAACCCTGTCTCTACTTCTTCTCAGCAAACCAGCTCACATTTGTCTTGGAGCAAAAGGCAGCTGGATGGGGAGACAGGATTACCAGTGGTGTGACCCAAACCCGAGCACTGGTCCCACCCGAGGTCCCACACGGACACTGGAACACACCCTTTGGTTCTGTGACCTACGGGGCACCCAGCCAGCATTGTGCAATGCTGCCTTTACTCTCCCTACAGGTTTCGTCTCCCCCACACCCAGACACTTATGATCACCAACAGGCTAAGGGCCAGGCGGGGGAGTTTACTTAACCTCAGGCAGGATCAAGCCCCCAAGGAGCCAAGAAGAAACGTCATCTCAGAGTTCATTTCTCCCCAGACACTAGACTCCCGCCCGAGTTCAGAGCAGACACAGGGCAGCGGAACAGTGACCTTCAGTGCATCCTACCCGCCCCACTGAGTCACCCAGCTGCTAATTTAGAGCAAAACAGAGGCCTCTCTAGGGACCAGCCTATACTGGTCACTTCTAACTGAGCCAGAGCTGGGGGAGGAGACAGAAGTCATCCTCTGTCACATACACGGAGACGCTCATCTTCCATGAACCCTGTGAGGTACCCTGAAATACATCCATTTCTTAGATGAGGACTAAAAGCTTGGAGGAATTAAGGTAACTTGCCTCAAAAGTCAAACTAATAATAATAAGCAGAGGAACACAGGACTTGAACCCAAATCCTCTTATCCCTGGTCCCCAGAAAACCCCACACCTCAGTCTGAAAGTTATTCTCCAAGGACCACGCCGTGTCCCCCTTCACCTCCCAGAAAGGTCTGCGATGACAGTTTATCTTCCCCCCCACCGCCCCCCAGTGCTGTGCCCTGACATACCGATTCTCTCTTGGGTAGAGAGAGGAGCAAGTTGGGGAGAGGAACAGGGGCAAGGGGAGGGAAAGGAAACCTTCATTCATGCTAACAGTTTGGCCAAATCAGGAAAAGTCATTCCAATCTCTCCCACAAAGATCCAGAACTGAAGCTGCTGAATTTGCTGGGGAAGAAAAGTCAAGTTCAAATAAAGGAGGGCGGGGTTGGAGGCCTGGCTCGTTGTACACCAGGAAGGTTGGTCTCCATCCCCACCTTGGGGAAGGCCAAAGTTCCAGAGGCCACACTCCACCTCCCTCCCAACTGGCCAGGCCAGGGCTTCAGGTTCTAACGCTGGCTTGGCTGGCCCCCTCAGCCTCCCAGCTAGTCTCCAGCTCAGCACAATGGGTGCTTTCAGTCTGGTGTCTGGCCCAAAGTGGGGTAGCTGGGAAGGGGCTCAAAAGAAATGTTCCCTTTTCTGGCCTTCCCCTGGGATGATTTCCGGCTCCAACTCAACATGAGTTTCCCAAGATGATGCCTCAACCAGCCCGTGTCCCACAGTCCTCCACCCCCCACCCACTCTAGATCCATTTCCCAACCTTCTTGACTTCAGACCAGAAAAACTGGTCCTGAAATCAGATGGATACACCTGCCCCCCCCCCAAACGGAGTGCAACCCAGGGCAGGTCGGGCAGGGAAAGGAGGCAGCAGCTGCTGACCACCTTCAGCCGTTTAGACACATCAAGTACCTGTGATCATGAACTCCAGGAGGAAGGAGACCCTCAGCCAAGCCTCCCCAACAGACAGCAGTCTGACAGACACTACCATAACAACGACCCCCTCCCCAAGACCTGGCACCTCCCAGACACCCCCCTCCCAAGACCTGGCACCCCCCAAAGCAAGCAAAGGATAAGGCTGAGAAAAGGGATGTTCTGGGCTGAAAAATCACCAACTTTCTTGAGCTCCAGAACAAATCTCAGACCCAAGAGTTCATTTCTACTGGGTATTGGGGGGGCAGGTAGGGAGACACAACACAGGGATGATACAGGATAGAACAGATTTCCCAGCTTACCAAAACAACAGATATGCCACCAGAACACTTTGGCTTAGATGGGGCAGGTCTTTTCAAGGCCAAGACAGGATTTATGATAGAATAACAGCGGGGAAAGAATCTGGCCTCTGCATATTCACCAATGCAGGGTAAGGCTCACAAACCCAGGGAGGAGTCGGGGTGGAGAAAACTCGCAAATGTAATCATTCAGAGGGGGCTCAGAAGTCTCTCTAGGGCAGTGGCTCTTAACCTATTTGAGGTCTCAGACTCCTGAACACCTGAAGCCCAGAAAAATATGCCCCTACCTGACTGTGCATATCATTTCAAGGTGCTTATGATTATGACCACAGACGACCAGTTAAGAGCATCTGCTCTAGTAACACTGAGACTTAAGTGTTTAAAAAAAAAAAAAAGTGTAGACCAATCTGGACCTGGGGATCCACCCCACCGAAGTCTGAGGCGGCCTCCCCAGGAACTGAATATGCTGTCATAACTGATGATAGGTGATTTTAGGACAGAGCTAAGATCCCAGGGGTCTGCTTTGGGGCCCCGGGAACGGTCACCTAACAACAAGTAAAAGTGTAAATCATGGGGCACCTGGGTGGCTCAGTGGGTTAAAGCCTCTGCCTTCGGCTCAGGTCATGATCTCAGGGTCCTGGGATCGAGCCCCACATCTGGCTCTCTGCTCAGCAGGGAGCCTGCTTCCTCCTCTCTCCCTGCCTGCCTCTCTGCCTACTTGTGATCTCTCTCTCCGTGTCAAATAAATAAAAATCTTTAAAAAAAATAATAAATAAGTAAATATTTTAAGTGTAAATCATTTGGGGATGATCATGCCAAGGAACTTGACCACAAACACACACACACTTTCTCCCCAAGGGAAGGAGTTCATGAGCTGAATGGGGTCTTTTCTGCAGACAGGTAAGTGACCCAGGATTGAGTTCATCCACGGCAGCCCCTGAGGGCTGAAGCAGCCCACGGCAAGGCTGAATGAAAGGAGCCTGTGCCCCAGGAACGCACCCCTGGGACACAGCCAGTGCAGAGGATGCTACTTAGGGTCTCTCTCTGGGAAAGACAAAGAACACTCATAGCTTCCAAAGGATCGGGGTAGGTTTTGTTTTTGAGAGGACAAGCAATTCCCGGGGTTAAGGGGAGAGGCAGAATTCTGTGAGGGTCCCCTACTGCAGCAAGCATAGTGTCAGAATGGAGGTGGAGACACCAGCTGCCCCACGTCCAAGGGCTCTTCCTGTCAAGCTGGCCCAAGCTGCTTAAGTTCTCTCAGAGATGAAAATCACCAGCCCTGGGCAGCTGGGGTCTACCAGCTTTTCCTCACCCAGTATTTCGGATATTCAAGGACCTGCGCTGGCTGAAAGAGCAAAGTTAAAGGGTGGAAGGAATGGGCTGGCTGGCCAAACTGTGCCATGCACTGTTCCTCCCCGCTGTCCAAAGTCCTCCTGCCAGCCAGTCCCCAGGGGACCACCCAATGGCAGAAGTCCTCGGTATTGCACAGTATCTGCCAAGGTTGGAGAGGGCAGCCGGCGCTGGGCCTGGCCCCCTGCCAGGCCCTACAGGAGGGCGGCGGCAGCATCCTCGGGCTCCTTCAGGATCCAGCCTTGGCCGGGCTCCGCGTCAGCGCCAGAGGTGGGGAGGGAGACTGGCACCCCGGCCATCTGTCGCTTAGACGCTGAACCCGACGGCACCTCCAGAGCGGGGAGAGTCCTTCGCGCGCCGCTGCCCCGCAGGCAGGTCCTTGCGGCGAGGCCAGGCCTCGGGCGCCCTGGAGCAGCCCGGCCCCGCGTGGCCCGCCCAGGCTACCGCGCCCCGCTCGCTCCCTCCACTTTCTCCGCGCGGGATTCGGTCGACTCTCCACAAAAAATAGAGGAAGGGCCTGAGCCCGGGTAGGAGTGGGGCGAGTGGCCACCACTCTTTCTACTTCCCGTCCCTCGCATCCGGTGGGGAGACCGGCATGGGGACAAGAGGGCGCCCGCTAAAGCCCGAGGAGGCTCGAAGACTGGCCCCGGTCGGGGTGAGGGGCGCCTGGATGGTGCAAAGGCAGTTTGGCGGAGGGAAGAGAACCCAGGACGACGGCACACCGTGTGCAAACTCCCAGAAACTGGAATGCGGGAGAGTGGGGGCGGGGTAGTCGACACGCGGCCACGGGCCGGGGTTCCGAGCGAGGACTAACCTAAAGCGAAGACCCCCAAAACTTCTAAGCAGGTGCAGCGAGGGCACGTGAGCACCAAGCCGGCGTCGGGAAAGGCGGTTCCGGGTTGGGGGAAGGAGGCGGGAAGCTCCTGGGACAGGTGGGGTCCCTCCCGCGAAGGCAGCTGCCAGCTACTAACCTCTCTGCAAAAGTCCGTGCGCGGCGCTCGCTCCGCAGGCCCCGCCTCACCGCCCAATGCCCGGAGCGCTCCAGCCTCAAGCAACCGCCCGGGATCCGGCTTTTGTCCTGGCCCCTGCGGGCTTCTCCCCGCCCCCATCGGCTCACGGCGCGAGACGTCCCGCGATTGGTCACACGCGTTCCCTAGCCTGAGCGCCTGGGGTCCTCCCAATTCGCTGCCCGGTATAGCTCCGCCTCCAGGGGCGGGACTGAAGGGCTGCTGGGACTTGTAGTCCACCTGGAGAGTCCGTGCTGGCAGGCACCGCCTCTCCGGAGCCCGCAGAACTGGGGCGGGGCGGGGGTGGGGCCTCGGTGTGGGGAGATGGGCCGGGCTACGCTGCGAGGAGAACGTACTGGGCGGGGGGCCGTGGCCTGATCACTTAGGGGCTGGGCCGACCGCCACTCGGAAGGTAGCACTGGGGGGTGGGATTGACGGAACTGGTTGTAGCACAGTTTTGGGGACCTGGAGACTCCGTCTTCTCTCCCCTTGGGAGAAACTAACGTCTGTACCCCAGCTACCTAAAATCGGCCTCACTGAACCCAGTTGTTTAGACGGGCCTTTCAGGTAGCGGTGGCAGACTGCTTTTGCATCTGCACGTGGGCCCTCCCCACTGAGTCGGTTGGGCAAGACTGAGAGATCAGATCAGACCTCCCAATGTGGGATAGGACGAGAATGGAGTGAGTGGGTGGGGCTAGGTGGGTGTCAGTCACACCGCTTTGAGTCTCGCTCTCCTCACCTCGCAGCGCTGAGAACTCAACGGAAGATTCTAGCAGAGGGCCCACAGGGCCAGAGCCATCTCTGTGGGTCTACTGCTTCGCCCTACCCCCCCACCCATCCCAACCTTCCACACTGGAATGAATGAGCTGTTGCCTCCCCTTTCTCCACTACCTGTGAGACAGGCTATTTTCCAAACCAAAAACTGGAACACCTGGTCTGACAGGTGCCAGCGAACTAGAGGGGCAGAATATTTGAAATCAGGGAATCCTGGAAACCAGGACATATATTTACTGCTCTGACATTCTGGAGCTTTCACCCAAGTCCTGTAAGTCTCCTGAGCACCTCTTTGACCCTAACAGCTACCCTAGCTCCAGGAAGGAGAACCAATGGGGCACTGACCAGATCAGGTGAAAGGGTCAGCCCAGTATGCAGAGAATCTCCTGGTCTGTGCTCCTGCCAAGCACCCGGTTCATACTGACACTGCAACAATGTTGCAACATTCTTGCAACAAAAACTTCAGGAAACCCTCCTTTCCCCAATCCAGTTGTACTCAGGAGTGGGGCAGCTAAACTTGCTACCCATGCCTGAACCAAATGATCCCTGATGATGTCACTTTCGGGTCCCTTTCCTCCCAATCATCCTTTTGAAAGAACAACTCTTCACCTCCTTTCTGCTGTTGGTCCTTGAGAGTCTTCTACTCCTATATGGATTGAGCTCCAACCCTATCAAGGATCTCCCCCAAAAGCACAAATCTTGAAGGGTCACCTCTCAGTAGATAAAGTAAACATCTCCTATGAAGAGGTACTCCAAAAAAAAAAAAAAAAAGGAACTCCATTTCTGGCCTTGGGGAGACAGCAGCTCCAGATGCGTGGAGACTAGCAGAAGATTGTAGTCAGGAGGAATCGCTTGTGTAGCAGTTATCCCTCTGGTTAGAAAAATACACTCATCCAGAAAGCCTCATCCAGGTAGAACATAACTATAATAAAATGTTCGTCAATTTGGCAATATTTTTTTAAAGATTTTTATTTATTTATTTGACAGAGAGAGAGATCACAAGTAGGCAGAGAGGCAGGCAGAGAGAGAGGAGGAAGCAGGCTCCCTGCTGAGCAGAGAGCCAGATAAGGGCCTGGATCCCAGGACCCTGAGATCATGACCTGAGCCGAAGGCAGAGGCTTTAACCCACTGAGCCACCCAGGCGCCCGTCAATTTGGCAATATTGATAAAAATTTTCAATGTACATGCTTTTGCCTCAGAAATTCGAGTTCTAACAATTTGTCTATCTGCTGTACGTGCATATGTTCATGAAGCTCAAGCTCTTTGTTTTCTTCACTGCTGTGTCTCCAGCACTTTGAATAGGGCCTGGTACATACTAAACACTCAAAAAAATATTTGCTGAGAGATCGAGTCCCCCATATAGGAGTTGCCAGGCCCAGATGTGAGTATTTTAGATGGGGGCAACAAGAAAGGAGCTGTCCAGAAAGTGAGGGAGGAGAGGTGCTGGCCAGAGGGTCCACCAGGCAGCCACGCACTGGGATTTTTTCAGTTCTCTGAAGGGGTTCCATCCTAGGTCTTTCCCCACAGCTCTCAACCCCACCAGAAGAAACTCTCTCAACACTCCACCATGCTCCCGCAGAAACTCTTCTCCAAAATGATCAATATGGGCCACATTTTCTTACCTTCCTGACTTAAAAGCTCTAAACTCTTCTGTGTTTGCCATCTGAGTCACCTCCCTCCTCTTCTAGATTGGACTGGAAGACAAGTCCATGTCACCAGACACAAAAGGATATAGGCATGATCTCTGTGCCCAAGCTACAGGCATTCTACCGCAGTAGCATTGGACTACCCAGTGACTCCCTCCTAGATTTAATCCACCTTAGTTACTATTCATTGAACACCTACTATGTGAAAGGTATGGGTGCCAATGCAGACTTGTCACAGCACTGCTGTGAGCCAAGCGTCATCATGGTTTGCAGGTGAACAACTGACCATCTGCTGCCAGGTGTTTCGCCCTGTCCATTACCACCTCGTAGGTGAGGAGGAGGGAAAGAAAATCATATCCAGTGATTATCCCCCACTTGGCTGGAGGCTCCTCAAAACCCAGGACCGTGCCTTTTTCCTTTTGACATCCTGGGGCTGGGCACACGTTAGGCACTCACCGTATATATGTCTGAATAAATGCTGGAATGAACATGTGAACGGAGGAAAGAACTTATAGAAGGATGGAAGAGGAAGGAGGAGCTGCAGCCAGGATAAGCATCTACCTGCGTGAGCAGTTCTAAACCCATCGGTCTCCGGGCAATAACCAGACACAGGGGCGTACACCAGCGGCCCATCATGACTTGCCCTGTGAAAAACCCGGGAGTTTCTCACTCTTGCAGATTTCACTTTTTGCCCAGCACCGACCAGTCTCCAATTGGAACTAAAGGTCAAGAGCCCAGGGTGTCCTGGGGAAGCTCCCCAAGGAGGTGCAGCCGGAGCCGGCTTCTGGGTGTAGGAAATATTCTCCAGCCAGCCCAAACAGTTCCTGTCTGGCCTCTTCCCAGAGTCTGCTCCCAGCTCTGCCCTCACCCTGTCTTAAAAAATACCTCTGCTTCATTGTCACCAGGTGTGTTTCCAGGGAAATTCCCTCCTCTCTTCCTCTTTCAGGATGCCTTCCCCTAGGAAGACAGCAGGCCATTTCCTGTCCAGACAGAACCTGCAGCTCCTCCCAAACACACATCACTTACCCTTGACTTTGACTTGACACAGTTAAATTCATCTCTGAACAAATTCATTATTTTTGCCTCTTGTGTCTCTTTGCTATGTTCTGTGTTTGGAAATTCTCGAAAGGGCAGGAGGAAGCAGAAGTTGTGGTATGAATGAGAACTGCCAGCTTCCATGAGGGCCAGAGTCTCTAACTTGACCCCAGTCTTTAGAGTCTAGGACTGTGCCTCACCCAAGCGGGCTTGAAGGCCTCCTCCCATGCACGGGTTACACTTGCCTCTCTCTCTGAGAACTTAGGCGCTGCTTCAAGGACGTGGTGCTTCTTATTTCGGCCTCTTTGATCACAGAATCACAGAACATCGGACTCAAAAGAGACCTCAGAAATCCCTTAGTCCAATCCTCTCAGTTTACAAAGGAGATACAGGAGACACAGAGGCCCAAAGGGGAGACCAGACTGCAGATCGACAGATGCAGGGAGGGCAGATGGATGTGTCACTTTGGAAACCATCTGGCATTATCTCATAAAACTGAAGAGACTCATACACGAAGACCTTGCAGCCCCCCCTCCTAGGTACAGCCAGGAGAATCTCATACACACGTGTGCCTGGAGATGCATATGAGATTGTCCAAAAACTGGGCAGAACCCAGACTTCCTTCAGAGGTTGATTGGTTAGATGGGTTGTGATATCATTCACACAAGGAAAAACTTGACAGCAGGGGAAAATGAATGAATTGCAGCCACATGCAACAACACAAACGAATCTCAAAAGCATAATGTTGAGCAAAAGAAAATGGAACATAAAAGTACATATGTAGTATGATTCAATTTACACAGAGTTAAAATAAACAAACTTAAATTCTATTTTTTTTAAGATTTTACTTATTAATTTGACAGAGACACAGAGACAGAGGGAACACAAGCAGGGGGAGTGGGAGAGGGAGAAGCAGGCTTCCAGCTGAGCAGGGAGCCTGACACAGGGCTGGATCCCAGGACCCTGGATCATGACCCGAGCTGAGGCCAGACACTTAACGACTGAGCCACCCAGGCACCCCCTAAATGCTATTATTTGGAATGTATACATAGGTGGGAAAACTACCAAGAAAAGCAAGGAAATGGTTATCAAAAAAACTGGACTCTAGTTCTTTCATTCAATCCATCTTTACTGAACACCTGCAATGTGTTCTAAGGTAGGCACTGGAGCAACAATGAATCAAACAAGCAAAGATGCTCAGCCTTGCATAGCCCACATTTTATCAGGGGAAACAGCAATAAACAAGGACAAAGAGGTTGCAGTTTAAATAGGGTGGTTGGGGGAAGCCCCCCTGCAGAGGAGAAATTTGAAAACGGAGGGAGGGGAGAGGGTCAGTTAAGTACTAGGAGGGAGCAGTCCAGACCAATTCCAAGCCATTCCGGGCTGTGAGAACACCCAGAGTGAAGGCCCTAGGAGGAGCATGTCTGCTATTTTCCTGTTCAAGGAACAGTTAAGAGGCCAGGTGGCCAGAGCACAGGGAGTGATGGGGAGAGTAGCTTTTATTCTGTGTGAAATGAGGGACCACTGCAAGGTTTTGAACATAAAATGACAGGATCTGATCTGTATTTTTTTATATTTATTTATTTTTTTAAAAAAGATTTTATTTATGTATTTGACAGAGAGATCACAAGTAGGCAGAGAGGCAGGCAGAGAGAGAGGAGGAAGCAGGCTCCCCACTGAGCAGAGAGCCCGATGTGGGACTTGAGCCCAGGACCCTGAGATCATGACCTGAGCCAAAGGCAGAGGCTTTAACCCACTGAGCCACCCAGGCACCCCAAGACCTGTATTTTAAAAGGAATATTCTTTTTTTTTAAGAGGGCAACTTTATTTTTTTGACATCCGTTTTTTGTTTTTTTAAAGTAAGTTCTACACCGAACACGGGGCTTGGACTCATGACCCCAAGATCAAGAGTCGCATACTTTATCCACTGAGCCAGCCAGGTGCCCCTTTAAAGAAATATTCTAACTGCTGTGCTGAGAAGGAAAGAGGCAAGGGTAGAACAAAGAGAATTAGAAGGATATTACAGTAATCCTGAAGGGAGCCAATGAGCGCTCAGACCAGGGCAGTAACCAGGAAGGTGGTGGTTACACGGGGAGGGATGGGGAGGGGGTAGTGGAGGGATGAAATTGTGATTGGGGAGGAGTCTCACAGAGATCCCCAGGTTGGTAATGTTTCTTGATTTACCTCTGAGATGATTGCATGGGTGTTCATTGTATAATTATTTAATAAGCTGTATATGTACGTTTCATATATGTTTTTGCACCTATGTTATATTTCACAGTAGAAGGAAATATAAAGAAAAAAGGGAGATATAAAGAGGTAACATAAGGAGTCCAGCTAATAAATGGGTGAGACAGGTTGGGAACAAATTCCGGTGCTTTTTACCCTAACCGATCCAACCTAGACATGGGCCCCTGCCCAGCTCACCTATTTCCTGGTGATGCGGTTTGGGGCAAGCCCTGTCACTTCTCTCAGCCTCATTGTTTCATCTATGAAACCAGGAAAATAGTGCCTGGCTCTATTATTAGGATTAGAGTCACATGCATCCATCATTAGGATTCTGTCAAGATCACAAAGTGCTCTGTAATCTATCAAAAAGCACACAATATTATTGCTATGTAACTGTGCTTATTTATTTATTTTTAAAGATTTTATTTATTTATTTGACAGAGAGAGAGCTGGAGAACACAAGCATGGGGACCAGCAGAGGGGAGAGAGAAGCAGACACCCTGCTAACCAGGGAGCCTGATATGGGACTCCATCAGGGGACCCTAGGAGCATGACCCAAGCCAAAGGCAGTCGCTTAACTGACTGAGCCACCCAGATGCCCCAAACTGTGCTTGTTTAAATAAAAATTTTATTTATTTATTTATTTATTTTTGAAAGAGAGAGAGCATGAGAGCACAAGAGAACGTGAGTAGGTGGAGTGCCAGAGGGAGAGAGAGAATCTCAAGCAGATTCCCTGCTGAGGGCAGATCCCACACAAGGTTTGATCTCAGGACCCCAAAATCATGACCTGAGCAGAAATCAAGTCAGACACTTAACCAACTGAGCTACCTACATGCCCCTTGACTGTTTTTTTTACAGATTTACTGTTGCTTAATTGATGTATAATAAACTGTACATATTTAATGTGTACAATTTGAT
Source organism: Ailurus styani (assembly GCA_002007465.1). Taxonomy (NCBI): domain Eukaryota; kingdom Metazoa; phylum Chordata; class Mammalia; order Carnivora; family Ailuridae; genus Ailurus; species Ailurus styani. Next base: position 7,322,341 of record LNAC01000091.1, read on the forward strand.
GAGTTTTAATACAGGTATACTTCGTGAAAACATTACCACAGTCAAGATAATGCATATATCCTTCACCCCCGCACCCTCAAAATCCTCTTGTACTCCTTTGTATTATATCCCTCCCTGCCCTACTTCCATAGTCCTAGGAGGCACTGTTTTGCTCTTGGGCACCATAGATTAAGTATGTATTTTCTAGAATTGTGTATTTTTAAATTTTTTTTTTTTTAAAGATTTTATTTATTTATTTCACAGCGGGAGAGAGATCACAAGGAGGCAGAGAGGCAGGCAGAGAGAGAGAGAGGGGGAAGCAGGCTCCCTGCCAAGCAGAGAGCCCGATGTGGGCCTCGATCCCAGGACCCTGAGATCATGACCTGGGCCGAAAGCAGAGGCTTTAACCCACTGAGCCACCCAGGCGCCCTTTAAATTTTTTTTTAAAGATTTTATTTATTTATTTGACAGAGAGAGATTACAAGTAGGCAGACAGAGAGAGGAGGAAGCAGGCTCCCTGCTGAGCAGAGAGCCCGATGCAGGCCTCGATCCCAGGACCCTGGGATCATGACCAGAGCCGAAGGCAGAGGCTTTAACCCACTGAGCCACCCAGGCGCCCAGTATTTTTAAATTTTTAACAAATATTATAAGGTTTTTTTTAAATTTACTTATTTGAGAGAGCAGAGAGAGAGAGAGGACACGAGTGGGGGGGTAGAGGCAGAGGGAGAGGGAGAAGCAGGCTCCCTGTCAAGCAAGGAGCCAGAAGCAGCGCTCAATCCCATGGCCCTGGGATCATGACCTGAACTGAAGGCAGACACTCAACCCACTGAGGCACCCAGGTGCCCCTCAGCTTGTCAATTTTTTTTTTTAATTTTTGATTGGGATTGAATTAAATCTATAGATTTCCTCTTAGCAGGAGGATTTTCCAATTACCTGCTGGTCATTTCAACAATGTGTTCAACTCACCCATGTGCCCATCCTAATGACACAGAACAGGATGAGTTTCACTCCAGTGCATAGGGTTGCTGGTCCTTACACACCGGTGGCCTTTGTTTACCTCCTTCCTTACTTAGGTCTCTTGGGCACCATTCCTACTCACCCTGGCTCAAACGTGACCCCTTCTGTGAATCTGTCTCTACTCCAGCACAGGTCCTGACTGCATTGTTCACTCATCTGTCCTCATCTCCTTCACAGGCACACAGAACTTGGAATAACTCAACATCACTTTGGGAAATCATTATTGTTCATGCATCTCACTCCCTGACTAGACCAAACTCTTCCGAGGAAGGAACCATATTATTTTTTTATCTTGGCATTAAAGGCATTCTTTTCTTAATTACACTTTCATTTTTTTAAAAAATTGTACATTCATAGTCAGTTGTAAGAAATAATAAAAAGATCCCACGTACACTTTACCCGTTTTCCTAAGTGGTAACATCCTGAAAAACATGAGTACAAGAACACAACAGAAAATAGACGCTGATGTGATTCACTGATCTTACTCCGATTTCTTCAGCTTTACTTGTAATCATCGGTGTGTACATGTGTGGAGTTAAGACCATCTCTTAACTATTTATTTATTTATTTATTTATTAAAAGATTTTATTTATTTATTTCACAGAGGGAGAGAGATCACAAGGAGGCAGAGAGGCAGGCAGAGAGAGAGGGGGAAGCAGGCTCCCCGCCGAGCAGGGAGCCCGATGTGGGCCTCGATCCCAGGACCCTGAGATCATGACCTGAGCCGAAAGCAGAGGCTTTAACCCACTGAGCCACCCAGGCGCCCATCTCTTAACTATTTAAACGTTAGCAGTGACCTACTTAGCTCCTACTATGTGCCAGATAGTTGAATTCTGGAAACAGAAGATTATGACAGTGTCCCTGCCTTAATGGAGGTCACGATCTCATTGCCTTTGGAAATTGATGTTTCAAAAGTAATGTCGCAAAGGCAGGGTGTTCGCAGAATCTAATCTACCTTTTTGGCTGAAGAGAATAAGGGAATGGGGAAAGACATCAGGAGAGGCCTCAATCAGAGCCTACCACAAGCAGGTGCTCAATAGATGTGTTAAATGGGGGCACCTGGGTGGCTCAGTTGTTAATCGTCTGCCTTCAGCTCAGGTCATGATTGGGATCGCCCTGCATGGGGCTCCCTGCTTGGCGGGGGTGCCTGCTTCTCCTTCTCCCACTCCCCCTGCTTGTGTTCCCTCTCTCACTGTGTCTCTCTCTCTTAATTAAACAAAGAAACAGGGCGCCTGGGTGGCTCAGTGGGTTAAAGCCTCTGCTTTCGGCTCAGGTCATGATCTCAGGGTCCTGGGATCGAGGCCCGCATCGGGCTCCCTGCTCGGCGGGGAGCCTGCTTCCCCCTCTCTCTCTCTGCCTGCCTCTCTGCCTCCTTGTGATCTCTCTCCCTCTGTGAAATAAATAAATAAAATTTAAAAAAAAAATTCTTAAAAAAAAAAATAAAATAAACAAAGAAACAAATAAAGTCTTTTAAAAAATAAAAAAAAAATGTGTTAAACGAAGCCGAACCTACAATGTCTTCCACGAAACCCCTTGCAAATACATCCTGAATGTGGCGGTACACGATGCCCATGTCCTTGCCAGGTATGCCTTATCCCTATTTGGAATTCTGCCCTCAATCGTCTTCCAACTTTTAGTGGCTATAAATTCTGGACACGCGGCACTGCTCTGGGGAGAAAACCGACCAACCGTGCAAGAGCAAACACCGCGCAGTGCAGCCTCCCGGCAGTCCCCGGCCACGCGCCGGTCACGCCCTCGCCCACGCGCTGCTGGGCCGGCGCATGCGCGCGCTGGCGGCGGATGTACCGCGGGCTCCCGCCCGGGGGGAGCGAGGGGAGGGGCCGGAAGCAACTCTTAGCTTCCCCGTTGCTAAGAGACGGGGCTTCCACAAGCCGGACAGAGGTTCTCGGGCTTCTTTTCCTCCCTTTTTCTGCTTCAGCGTCACCGAATCCGGCCACCATGTCGGACCCAGAAGCTGACAGCTTGCGAAGCACCTTTACCTCTTACATGGCCGAGGGCGAGCGGCTGTATCTGTGCGGAGAGTTCTCTAAAGCCGCCCATAGCTTCAGCAACGTGAGTCGGCCTCTGAACCTACCACCCATCACCACTTCCGAGTCCTGATAACGCTGAGATCCCCACGGTGCTTGGAAGACCCTGTTGTTTCTATTATTCATTTGTTCCTGACTGACGCACTGCTGTCAACTACTGTCACTGCCTCGCCATTTTCTATCATTTCCCACCTGTCTTCTGCCTGTTAATAACCGTTCTCTGCATTAACAGTGACTTCTGCTTTTTTACTGAAATGTTTGTTGTGTGACTGGCCTCTTCCCACAGAGAAGCCTTAATTTCCCATCATGGGCTGGGAAATGGGCTTGGAGGGTGCATGGACAAGTAGTGAGATCTCAAGCATACAGTTGCTCACAGAAGATGGCTAATACAGGGGCACCTGGGTGGCTCAGTGCGTTAAAGCCTCTGCCTTCGGCTCAGGTCAAAATCTCAAGGTCCTGGGATCGAGCCCAGCATTGGGCTCCCTGCTTGGTGGGGAGCCTGCTTCCTCTTCTCTACCTGCCTCTCTGCCTACTTGTGATGTCTCTCTGTCAAATAAATAAATAAATAAAATCTTAAAAAAAAAAAAGATGGCTAATATGTAACGTTATTATATATAATCTTAGCACCAGTTGCTCAGCCCTACCCTACAGGGATTGGGTGCTGTTTTAGGATATTAGGGACACTGCTGCTAAGTGCAGTACAACTCTATGAGGGAGGTTCTGTTATTACTCCATTTTTATAGATGAGGAAACTAATATAGAAGTTGAGTTCATGGCCAAGATCACTGAACTGGGAAGAGAAAGTTTTCAAACCCAGGCACTCAGATTCCAGTGCTGAGGTGCTAGCCACCATACATATTCCTTCCCAAGTAAGCTATTAGATGTTCTTTAAAAAAAAAAAAAAAGATTTATTTATTTATTTTAGAGAAAGAGAGAGAGAATGCGCACTGGGGCTGGGGGGGCGGTGGAGGGGCAGAAGGAGAGACAGTCCCAAGCAGACATCACCCTGAGTGGGGAGCCCTCCCTGGGGCTCGATCTCAAGACCCTGAGATCACTACCTGAGCTGAAATCAAGAATCGGGTCGCTCAACCAACTATGCCGCCTAGGCACCCCAAGCTAGTAAGTAGTGTTCTTATCACAATTTCTTTTACAAGGTATAGCCTACTTCTTATTCAAGAAGGAGTGGCAGGATAGCCCTCTAACCATTCCCAGGACTTCTCCTAAAGTCAAGCTTTTCCACTGCTATCCAAAGTCTTTTGTCCCTTTCAATCACCAATCACACCCTAAAACCAGAATGGTTGGCCAGATGTATCAACAGATGAGTTCAGGGACCCTGCCCCCACCCATTCTCCTTCAGGCAGAGAGAAAAGAACACCCTGAGGGAAAATAGCTTTGGGTGAGAGAAGTAGCCTTCTTCCACAAAAGTCAGTAGCTACTTCCTCTTCCTGGAAAAGTAGAAAGGTCTTAGAAAGGTGTGAGTACAGTCTAATGTCTCAGGAAGGACAGTACATCACAGCTCCCATGATGATTTTCTTTTCTTCTTTTCTTTTTTTTTTTTTAAGATTTTATTTATTTGACAGAGAGAGAGACACAGTGAGAGTGGGAACACAAGCAGGGGAGTGGGAGAGGGAGAAGCAGGCTTCCCACTGAACAGGGAGCTCGATGCAGGGCTTGATCCCAGGACCTTGGGATCATGACCTGGGCCAAAGGCAGACGCTTAACAGCTGAGCCACCCAGGCACAGGTTATTTTCTTTTTTTTAAGTTTTTATTTATTTATTTATTTATTTATTCGACAGAAAGAGAGAGAGAGTGCGCACACATGCAGGGGGAGCAGGAGAGAGAGAAGCAGGCTCCCCACTAAGTAGGGAGCTGGACAGGACCCTGGGATCATGATCCAAGCCAAAGGCAGTCGCTTAACTGACTGAGCCACCCAGCCACCCTTTTTCTTTTCTTTTTTTAAAGATTTATTTATTTACTTATTTTGAGAGAGAGAATGCATGCGCTCACGTAGAGGGGGGGGGGTCAGAGGGAGAGGGGGAAGGAGAGAAGCAGACTCCCTAAGTCTAGAGCCCTACCTAGGGCTTGCTCTCTTAACCCTGAGATCATAACCTGAGCCAAAATCAAGAGGCAGATGCCTAACTGAGCCAGCCCAGTGCCCCTCCTGTGATGATTTCAAACAGAAGAGAGGACATGGGGACCAGGAGAAATGTTCCATTCCCACTTAACCACCCAAATCACAGTTTCAGTTTTCCTAGCATTTTCATCTTGATCTCCTGAAATAGTGATCTATTCACAACAAGCTAGGTAAGAAGAGAGAGTTAGGGGAATGGACGACTCAAGCTGCAGATGTCCTAAAACCCATTTCATTAGCCTTCAGAATGCTTAGCCTCTGTAATGTATTTTGCGTGTTGTGTAGCCATTTGGGGTTTGTGGTTGAAGTGGGTATGCACTAAAAGTCCTGAGCTTCTATTGCCTGAGCAGACTGGAGGAATCCCAGACATTTGGGAAATTCACTATATCCACCGAGTGGTATATTCACACATCTCTGCCAGTGGCTTTCACAGTAGCTAGTGATGTGACCTTGTTCGAGATGAGCTACGTGCAGACAATCAGTGGGCTGAGCAAAGATCAGTGTCGTGCTGCTTTTTTTTTTTTTTTTTTTTTTTTAAGATCCAGAGACCTGTTTGTGGCCCGAGATCTCCTCTTAAAATGCTGGCAGGACCATGGGACACTCTTTCTGGTCAAGCTTCTACCTTGTGCTTCCTGGTGCCTGTCAACCTGAATGGTTCCTTTCTTAGGCTCTTCACCTTCAGAATGGAGATAAGAACTGCCTGGTTGCCCGATCCAAGTGCTTCTTGAAGATGGGAGAGCTGGAGAAGTCCCTGAAGGATGCTGAGGCTTCACTCCAGGGTGATCCAACTTTCTGCAAGGTGACTCAATCTGGCTTTCACCACTGCCATTGCCTGTCACAGCCTCTGATGAGAAGAAGCTGAAGAACCAGCCAGACTGCCTAGGGTTTGATGCCTTTTTCTCTCCCTCGGTCACTTACCTAGCTATACCAGCTTCTGTATCCTGACCTTGATCCTCAACCCAGGACCCTCTGCTCCACCACACCTAAGTCCTGTAAGGCCTTGTCTGCCACCTCAATTTGACTTCCTCTCATTTCAGGGAATTTTACAAAAGGCTGAGACCCTGTACACCATGGGAGACTTTGAGTTTGCCCTGGTGTTCTATCATCGAGGCTATAAGCTGCGGCCTGACCGAGAATTCAAAGTTGGAATTCAGAAAGCCCAGGAAGCTATCAACAACTCAGTGGGAAGTGAGTGACCATCCGACCTATGCCCTTATCCAGGGAGGCTCTTGGAATCCTTGGGCTTGGAGGTACAATGAGTGAGCAGTTGTCACCGGCCCTGGAGGGAGTCTCATGCCTGCTGCTGATTTTGTTGAAGAGTAGGAATTAATCTGTCCATCCAGAGGACCAGGCTCTGATTCACCATGCTCAATTATGCAACTTCTGGTTGTCCTCTAAGCCAGATGCCAAGGCTATTCACATTAGGCCAGTCTTTGGCCTGGTTTCATAGGATAGAATGGCATCCTGAGCCTAGCCTTCCCTGGTTCCTGGCTTCCTCTCTTACGGAGAATGCACCAGGGACTGGCCTTACACTTTGGCTTAGTGGCAAGGGGAGGAGGGAGGAGATCAAGAGTTTGCCCCTGTGGGTGGCAGAGTGTGGAGACGGCTGGGGATGGAGAGCTCCCTCAGTGCTCAGGGTCTGTCTTTGTTTGGGAATCTGGCTGCCATGGCCTTGGGCTAGCAGGCGCTGCCTAGATCTTAGGAGAGTGTTACTCCAAACATCCTGTACCATCAATCTGCTGGGCTGCCTCAGAGCCAGCTTTGCCACAACCTCACCACTTCCTGCTAAAGGAGCCATTTCTACATAAAAATATGTGATAGGTCATGCTTGAGGGCCTGGCACACCTGAGCCCAGCCTCTTTCCTTGCAGGTCCTTCTTCAATTAAGCTAGAGAACAAAGGGGACCTCTCCTTCTTAAGCAAGCAAGCTGAGGTAAGGGCCTTGGTTCTGATACCACATCCTTCCCAAGGAAGCGCCCACATGTGCCTGAGGTCTCAGTGGCCCTCTCACCTGGAGGCAGTCAGCTCCTGCCCATCATGGGCAGCCGTGGGATTCTGCCCCAGCTCCAGAGAGGTCTTGGGACTCTAGCTGTTCCCAGACCAGACACACTCCATGGTTCTTGACCCACAGAGAGGTCTTGGAGGAGATGTCTGGGATCACAGATTCTGGGGCCATGTCCGGGTACTCTGTGCTCCTTGTTGAGTCTCTGTTGGGTATTGCTCCACCTTCCCAGAGTATGAAAGCCCAGCAGAAGCCTCATCCCGTGAGACAACTCTTACATCACCCCGAGAGAGAGTCCAAGCGGAAGGGCTCGCTCAAGAGTGAGAAGATTGTCCGCCAGCTCCTGGGTGAGCTCTACGTGGACAAGGAATATCTGGAGAAGCTCCTATTGGATGAAGGTTTCAGATACTTTGTTTGCAACAGGGAACTTGGGGCAAAGGAAATCTGGGACAGGTGCTTAATACATGAGCTGGAGAGAGAACCTGTCATGTAACATTAGCCTATGGACAAGATTTCCTAGTACTCTTGTTTACAGGTGAGGAAACTCAGGTGCAGAAAGATTAAGTAACTCACCAAAAGTCACACATCGGTAAACAGTGACATGGCTTTTGGGTTTGAATCTAAGATGTCCAATTTCAGAACCAGTGCCCTTAGCACTATGGTACCCCTGGGAGAGAACCCTAGAGATTAGGGTTCCTTTATCACCTGGGTCCCTGGAGGGGCATCCCCTAAGGCTTCAATTTGTAGAAAGGGCAGAGGAATCCAGCTGGGATGTGCTAGAAGGGGATCCTATACTATTACTAGAATGTTCTGAAATCTCATCTGGTCTAATCCCTCCTTTTATAGATAAGGAAAGAGAGACCCTGAATGGGGAGCAACTTGTCCAAGATGACAAGCAAGTTCATGGTGAAGTCAACCCCAGAGGCCGGCCTCTAACCTCCAGTCTAACGCTCTTTCCACTATACTATGCAGGCAGTGGCAGGAAGTAGGGCATAGCCTTGAAATGAAATGGGAAGGTGGAAGTATTGCCATTAGCTGATAAGCCTGAGCAGGGGTCATCCTGGAATCAAATGCCTTTTCTCCAGAACTGCCTCCTTGAGGCTATCTGCAGGGTTCCCCACAGGTCTGTGTCTCAGGAGCAGCAAAGCACCTCTCAGTCAGGGGCCTAAACACTTCCCTCTGGAGGAGCTTCAGTGGAGGAAGGGGTAGCCTGAAAATTACCCCAAGAGGCCTTGCCACTTTGCTACCAGCTCTAACCTCTGGCAGGCGGGCAGAGCTTGGGCACACCCTCTATCTCCCTGCCGGCCCTGGCCCACTTGGCACCCGCGGAATCCCTTGGCAGTGGCAACCGGGGCCAGGTGGTACATTCATACTCAGTCTTCTCAGAGGACACAACCTAAAATAAGGGGGCCCGAGGGCTTCGGTCCTTTCCAACAGCTACCCACCGGCTGCCCCTTCCGCTAAGCTCCTTGTGTCTTGCCCTAAGAGGCTTGTGCGCTAAGTTCTGCACCATGGGAGTGCCTGAAAGAGGGGCTCCAGCGTCACCTGGGCCCACATAGAGCCACTCTGCTACCTATGTGCTCTTGCTTTCCCCAGCTCCGAGCAGTACTCCCCATAGGGGACCCTACAGCAGGAATCCCCAGGCAAGAGGAGGCGGCTCCCTGAGAGGCCGGTTCTAGTCACTTCCCCCTCATGCCGTTCTTCCCAGACCTCATCAAGGGCACCATCAAGCATGGCCTGACTGTGGAGGACCTCATCATGACAGGCATCAACTACCTGGACACCCGCAGTAACTTCTGGAGGCAGCAGAAGCCCATCTACGCCAGGGAGCGGGACCGGAAGCTGATGCAAGAGAAGTGGCTGCGGGACCGCAAGCGCCGTCCCTCACAGACAGCCCATTACATCCTCAAGAGCCTCGAGGACATCGACATGTGTGGGTGGTGTTCTCAGAAGGGTAGGCCCCTGCTGGGTGGTGGGAGAGCAACACAGGGGCCCGAGGTTCCACTGGCCTGCGGATCAGGTCTGGGGGGAGGCGGGTCCTCCCGTCAGCCGTAGGAGACCGCTCCCACCTCCATGGCCCCCCGTTTCCCTTCCCAGTGCTGACCAGTGGCAGTGCTGATGGGAGCCTTCAGAAAGCTGAGAAAGTGCTGAAGAAAGTGCTGGAATGGAACAAAGAGGAGGTGCCCAACAAGGACGAGCTGGTTGGAAACTTGTACAGCTGCATAGGGAACGCCCAGATTGAGCTGGGGCAGATGGTCGCAGCCCTGCAGAGCCACAGAAAGGACTTGGAGATCGCCAAGGAATAGTGAGTGCCCAGGGAAGGCTGAGCGGCCGGGGCCCTACAGAGAAGCGGGGTGGGGGCTGCACACCAGCCTTTTGCCGGGGCTGCCGGTGGTTGAGCTCCCAGGACCGAGGCTAAGAGGCAGACCTAGACTGTCCGCTTTTTTGCCAAAAAGAGGAAAGCAGTGGCCCAGAACGCCAAAAAGCTCCCAGAGGTTTGGTTCTGAGGGGATAGGTCCATTCTTAAATCATCTCAACAAACACACATCAACCCCAGACCTGCCAGCTGCTGCCAGCCTCAGGAGCACACAAGGACCAGATAGATACAAGGGTCATCTCGCTGCAGATGTAAAACAAAAAGTGACATAGCTACAAATGGTAATTGTGCCGAGTGTCACGAAGGACACATGCAGGATGAAGGGCTATGGGAAGTAAATTCCAGGAGGATTTCACTGGGCACTGGGGAACGCACTCAGTCTGTGGGAGGGCCCTGAAGCAGACAGGAGGAAGCTCAAAGCCAGAGAGCACAGAGTATTGCCAGGGGAAGAGTGGCCAAGGGGAAGCCAGACCAAATGGCAGGGGTCAGATCAAGCAGGGCCTCAGATACTATGGTGCTGACTGAGAGCCTAGGCTCCAGAGTCAGAGTGACCCGGGCTTTGGCCTCGTACCCTGCAGCCTTGGGACCCTAGGCAAGGCACTTCACCTCTCCTAGCCAGGTCTCTGCTGTCCAGTGGGCGTAAGAGTAGCACCTTTCTGAGAGGGCGGAAGGGAGAGACAGGCAGAAGGCCAGGTAAAGATCTCAGGACGGTGCCAGGTATCCATAATCATACTAATACCAACCATCAGCTCTTCCCCAGACTTGAGGGTCCCTCTCAAAGGTACCATCACTTGCAGGACATCCTGATTCTAACCTTTGGAGTCCTCCATGACTTTCTCCTGCTCAGTTTCCACTTGCCCCACAGTCTGAGCCTTTCCCTACCTCCCATCATCCGATTTCCACTCACCGGTCTAATCTCTGCCCTCCCTGCCTCCAGCTGTTCCCACACACCACCTCCAGAGTCCTGCGTTTTATCCAGCAGTTCTTCCTCTGCTGACACACAGACCTTGGCCCCTCGCTGCCTGCAGGTTAAAACCACATGCCTTTTTCACCTGGCACTCAAGCCCTCATCTGAACCTGCTGCCACACAGCCCTCCCACGTCACTCCTCCATTTGGGTCAAACCATATTTATTTTCCTTTTTAAAAAAAAAAGAATTAGGGCGCCTGGGTGGCTCAGTGGGTTAAAGCCTCTGCTTTCGGCTCAGGTCATGATCTCAGGGTCCTGGGATCGAGGCCCGCATCGGGCTCCCTGCTCAGCAGGGAGCCTGCTTCCCCCTCTCTCTCTCTGTCTGCCTCTCTGCCTCCTTGTGATCTCTCTCCCTCTGTGAAATAAATAAATAAAATCTTAAAAAAAAAAAAAAGAAAGAAAATCTTAAAAAAAAGAATTAATTAATTAATTAGAGAGTGAGAGAGTTTGAGTTGGGGGAGGAGCAGAAGGGAAGGGAGAGGGGGAGGGAAAGAATCTCATGCAGACTCCACACTGAGTGCAGAGCCTGATGTGGGGCTCAGTCTCACAACTCCAAGATCATGACCTGAGCTGAAATCCAGAGTCAGACGCTTAATAGACTGAGCGACCCAGGCGCCCTCAAACCGTATTTCTTTCTTTCTTTTAAAGATTTTATTTATTTGACACAGAGTGAGAGATTACAAGTAGGCAGAGAGGCAGGCAGAGAGAGAGGAGGAAGCAGGCTCCCTGCTGAGCAGAGAGCATGATGTGGGGCTTGATCCCAGGACCCTGAGATCATGACCTGAGCCGAAGGCAGAGGCTTTAACCCACTGAGCCACCCAGGTGCCCCTCAAACCGTATTTCTTAACCACCCCCCTACCCTCTCCTCACTCACCTGAGCCCCTGTGCAATTCCTTCCCAGTTCATTTCTCACTGGCCTTTGCTGAGCTGAGCAGAAGTATCTGGTATTGGCCATTCCAGAAGTAGAAAACAAGCAACAGCTTTGGAGACAAAGCTGACTTTGATTCCCGGCTTTGGTACTTGGAAGCCATGTGGATTTGATTAAGTTGCTTGTCTTCTCAGTTTGCTAGTCTCTAAGGAAGGTATATTAATACTGACTCATAGAGATTGTGAGGATTAAATAAGGTATGTACGCACAGTGCCATGGGTCCAACCATCTCCCATGCCCTAAAGACTCACTTCTAATCTTAACTTCTTAGCAGACCTCCCTCCTGAGCCCCAGGCCTGCATATTCAACTGATTCCAAGGCATTTCCACTTGGATGTCCCACAGGAACCCCAAATTTAACATTTCCAAAGTGGAATCCCCTATCTTCCTCCCAAACCTCTTGCTCCAGGCTTCCCTATCTGTGAGGATGCCCTCTTACTGGCCACTCAGTCCCCAAGAAGGAGCGCCAGCAGCTTCCCAGACCCCTCCCTCCCTGTTGCGCCCAGCCAGCCTCCATGTTGCCTGGGCCTCCTTCTTCCTGTCTCCATGGTGCTTTTCTGTTTCCCTGCCACAGCTCAGTCCAGACCCTTCTCATTTCTTGCCTGATTCCTCCGACCTGGGTTTCCTACAGCCCAGCTAGATCTTCTGCACATAACCAATCTAGTGGTAGGACTGGGATAAAGTTCCAGCTCCCGATTCTGCTCCGCTTGGGCTGCGGTTCCTGACCTGACTTCTCCTGGCCCCAATGGACCCAGTTCTGCCTGGGCATCCTGTGCCCCCGCCAACACCTTGTGGCTCTGCTCCTGCAGCCCCTGAACAGTACTCCCTTCTCTCCTCACCAACTCCCCCCTTCCCATCCCTCACAACTGTAAATGTATCTCCCTTCAGGAAAGTTCCAAGTGTCCCCCGGGTGGTTTAGAAATCTCCCCCGCCCTTGGTGCTCCCTCTCTACACTCCATGTGGATTGTGGCTCCCCTGTTAGACTTTGGATTTTGGAAGGGACCATCTTATATCTCTTTCTCTTCCACAGCACCTTCTACATAGTAGGCATAAGATAGATGACTGCCAAGTGGCTAGGCAAACAAAGGTGTTCCTCAGACAAGTTAGTCCCTTTTTACCACCCACGAATGGGCCTTGGGTCTTGTTTGTTCAGGTCCTCCCTCATTCTAATCAGCCACGTCCCCCTGATGGGTTCCCCACCTCCAGAGCCTGCTGGCCCTCAAGGCACAGATCAAACCCCATCTTGTCTCAGCAGCATCTCCGATGGCCCCTCATTTTTGCCTCTAGATACTCTAGATGATTTGATTGCATGCTTTCTCATTGCTATTATTTCTTATTACATAGTATTATGAATAAATTAACATTACAACTTATTCATTCATTCATCACACTGTAACAGAACCCCCACTCTAGAAGGAGGGGCCGCCATCAGAGTAGCTGTGGGAGCACCAGGTCCACGGTATGGCTGTAGGTCCAGGGAAAGAGGACAGTGGGAGCACTGCTGGGAGCTGAGGGGGTTCCAGAGAGGACAGGTCAGCCAAGTGGATGACAGGGAGGGAGGACACCCTAGGCAGAGAGAAGTGGCAGGGATGGGAGACACAGGGCTGGGTCCCATGCTGGGGAGGACCGAGGACAGAGGAGTCTTTTCACACAAGTACTAGCGTTAGTGTTGCACTTGGTCTAGAACTCTGGGGCACTGCAAGCAGAATTTGGAAGTCTCCCCCCACCCCCACCTCCCAGCACCACACACCACTCATTTACCTGGGGCCATGTTGGCATGTGTTCTTCTGGCCCCTTTTCAATGTATTTACCTACATATTTATGGACATATGCACATACCTAGGATTCTTTTTTTTTTTTT
>LNAC01000091.1:7335745-7345812 GCA_002007465.1 Ailurus styani
GGGCCTCGATCCCAGGACCCTGAGATCACGACCTGAGCCGAAAGCAGAGGCTTTAACCCACTGAGCCACCCAGGCGCCCCATACCTAGGATTCTTAAAAGCAATTTATTTTTATGATTTTTAAGAAGCATGTGTCTTGGAAAGGGTCTCATTCTTTAAATGGCTCCAGAGAAAAGGAATTTCAGCGTGCATAGTAATTTCTTTAGCTACATCCCTGTGGGACACTAGGGCTGTTCCACCTTTGCCATCAAACACAGCAACATTTGTGTGTGTATTTCTGTGGGAAGAGGAATGGCTGGATGAGATGTGCATGTTTGAAAGGCAGGTTGGGCCATGGTGGGGGAGAATGAGTCCACGGAGCAAGGTGTCATGGGGGACATAGGAGCCCACTGGCTGGCCGAGCCTTGAGGGACAAGGAGGAGGGAGAGAGTGGGAAGAGATGCTGGAGGCCAGGGGAGCATAGGGGCACAGTTTTATTTGTTGGGGAAGAATTATTTAACAGACCAATGTTCATATGGTGGTAATGGTGAAGAACCAGTGTAAGGGGAGAAATTGTCTTTTTTTTTTTAATGAAAATATCTTTAAAAAAATTTTTTTTAAAGGTTTTTATTTATTTGACACGGAGATGGAGAGTACAAGTAGTCAGAGCAGCAGACGGAGGGAGAGGGAGAAGCAGGCTCTCCGCTGAGCAGGCAGCCCGATGCAGGACCCAATCCCAGGACCTTGGGATCACGATCTGAGCTGAAGGAAGCAGCTCAACCGACTGAACCACCCAGGCGCCCCTAATGAAAATATCTTAATCTCATAGGTGCCTGGAATCCCAAGCAGGCTCCGCACTGAGCCCAGAGCTCGTGAGTGGCTCAGTCTCCCAACCCTGAGATCACGACCCTGAGGTCATGACCCGAGCTGAAACCAAGAGTCCGATGCTTAACTGCCTGGGCTACCCAGATGCCCCACATTCATTCTTTTGTAGTTCTGAAGGTTAGAAGTCTGAAGGCTTCTCACTGGGCCAGAACCAAGGCGTTGGCAAGGCCGTGCTCCCTCCACAGGCTCTGGGGAGAATCTGTTTCCAGCCTTTTCCACCTTCTAGACTTGCAGTCAGTGCCCTGCGTGCCTCCTGTGTGGCCTCTTCCTCCACTGTCAGGCCAGGAACACAGCATCGTGTCTCAGGCCTGCATATTTATTTTTAGCACAAATGGGGCAACAGTTGTAGCATACACTCCTGTAATCTGACTTTTTAACTTAATGTGTCAGGGACTTTTTTTACACACACAAAGTGTCAGAGCTGGGGCACCGTTTGAGGTTGTTTCTAAGGTTTATTATTATAAACACTGCTGTAACGAGTGTCCTTGTCACATTATCTTCTCCAGGTAAATTCCTAGAAGGGAAATTGCTGCATCAAAGGGATATGTGTGTAAACTCTTGAGTGATTGTTCTCTGGAAAGGTTCCTGTGGTGTTCATTCATGCAGGCATGAGAGGACCTGTGTGTCCCAGCCATGTCTCCTGGGCCTCATCCCTCCAACTGGACAGGACGCCCAGTCCCTGAGGCCAGGGGCCCTGTCTGCTTTTCTTCAGTCACCACAGTGCCTAGAATGGCCAATTTCTTTTCCTTCCTTCCTTCCTTCCTTCCTTCCTTCCTTCCTTCCTTCCTTCCTTCCCTTTTCTTTCTTTCTTTTCCTTCCTTCTTTCCTCCCTCCCTTCTTCCCTCCCTCCCTTCCTCTCTCTCTCTTTCTTTCTTTCTTCCTCCCACCCCTTCCCTCTCCTCCCCTTCTCTTTCTTTCTTAAGTAGGCTCCACACCTAGCATGGAGCCCAACATGGGGCTTGAACTCATGACCCTGAGATCAAGACCTGAGCTGAGGGGCACATGGGTGGCTCAGTGGGTTAAGCATCTGATGCTTGGTTTTGGCTCAGGTCATGATCTCATGGGTTATGGGATCGAGCCCCATTTCTGGCTCC
Organism: Ailurus styani; assembly: GCA_002007465.1. NCBI lineage: Eukaryota > Metazoa > Chordata > Mammalia > Carnivora > Ailuridae > Ailurus > Ailurus styani. The sequence continues at coordinate 7,337,703 of LNAC01000091.1, forward strand.
TTGCTCAGTGGGGAGTCTGTTTGAAATATTCTCTGCCTTTGCCCCTTCCCCCCAAGTAAATAACTAAATCTTTTTTAAAAATGTATGTTTCTCTCTGTCAAATAAATAAGTAAAATCTCTAAGAAAAAACAAAACTCTTCTCTTTAAAAAATGTACTTATTAGAGAGAGAGAAAGTGTGCACAAGCAGGGGGACGGAGGGGCAGAGGGAGAGACAGCTCCCTGCTGAGCAGGGAGCCCAGCAACACAGGGCTCCATCCCAGGACCCTGGGATCATGACCTGAGCTGAAGACAGATGCTTAACTGACTGAGCCATCCAGGTGCCCCAATAAATAAATCTTAAAAAAAAAACAAACCAAAAAGACCTGAGCTGAGATCAAGACTTGGATGCTTAACCAACTGAGCCACCCAGGTGCCCCTAGGATGGCCAATTTCTAGTAAACAACATATCCTGCTTCTTCCCCACAGTGACCTTCCTGATGCTAAGTCGAGAGCCCTTGACAACATTGGCAGGGTTTTTGCCAGAGTTGGGAAATTCCAGCAAGCCATTGACACGTGAGTGACCCCGGACTGCCCCTTCCCCACCTGAGGGCCAGGACTTCCCACCCTCACACCGGACTCCCAGCCTGGGGCCCGCATGCCAGGCAAAGAGGCAACAGGAGACCTGAGTTTGGCTCCTGGCTCTGCTAGGTGACCATGGGCAAGCCACTTTGTCAACTCTGAGGCTCGTCTGTTAAGTTGATTGACTAGAATCAGCATCTGCTCACAATTTCGCAGTGACAGGAATCACCTGGAGTACAGGGCGTGAATTACTGAGTGTCTCTGCACTGAAATTCTGATTCTGCAGGTCTGGGTTGGAGCCCAGGAACCTGGTATTTGTTTTGTTTTGTTTTGTTTAAGAGTTTATTTATGTATTAGAGAGAGAGAACTGGAGCATGAGTTGGGGGGGGGGCAAAAGGAGAGGGAGAAGCAGACTCCCCACTGAGCAGGGAGCCAACAACACAGGACTCCATCCCAGGACCCTGGGATCATGACCTGAGCTGGAGACAGAAGCTTCACCGACTGAGCCAGCCAGGAGCCTTCAGGAACCTATTTTCCACAAGCACTTGCCGGATGTTCCTTACCTTGAGCAAGTTCAGGAGCTGATAGACTAACTGACCTTGGGGACCTCTTCTGAGGCTCTCTGTGAGTCTGTGGGACCATGGCGTCACTGGGAAGGGAGGCTGAGCTCTCCAGATGGCCCAACCGCTGAATTTTTTATATCCAGCCCTGGGGCTGGTGACCTGCTCCACTGGCACAACTCAGCCCCAGAGAGACTGAGGGCGGGGCCTGACCTGGCCACCAGCCTGCGCTGGGAGGGCCGGCTCCGAGGGCCCACTCAGAGCTTAGCACCGAGAGCAACTGTGCTCCAGGCCCCCAGCGCTGCATGGAGTTAGACTCATCCACCGGGACCCTTCTGTTCCACATCACTTGGTTTCCTGAATGGCCCCTGGTGTCTATGTGCTAAAAGACAGAGGAGTTTGAGAGTTCATTCAGCTGTTTGTTTCTTTTTATAAGAAAATGTTTTTGCAGGGGTGCCTGGGTGGCTCAGGTCATGGTCCCAGGGTCCTGGGTTTGAGCCTCTCGTTGGGCTTCCTACTCAGGGGGGAGTCTGCTTCTCCCTCTGCCCATCTCTATGCTCGTGCTTTCTCTCTCTCTCTCTCTCAAATAAATAAATAAAATCTTGAAAAAAAAAGAGAAACTTTTGTAGTAAATTTGTGCTTATTGTTAAAATATTAATTTGGAAAATACAAAAGAGTAGCAGAAAAATTACTCTCTCACCACCCAAAGACGATGACTAGGTCTAATCCTAACCTTACTTTATTAATCTCTTTTTTTTTTCGTTCTCATCTTTTCTGTGTGGATTTTGTCTTCTATATACTTAATGATACTCTTCAATGTTATTTTCATGCTATTTGAAATGCCATTTTACAAACAGGATTTTCTGTTCTATTTTATGATTCTGTTCTATTTTATGGTTCTATCCATAAATGTCCCAAAGTAACTCCAGTCGGTTTAAAATCTCTCAGCGCTTGCTGGCTCCACCCCTGTGTGGGAAAGAACTGGTAGCTGGTGAACCAGTTCTGCTCGGCCGCCTGTGGCCAAGTCCCAGCTCTGAGTGGAAAGAAGTGACCCTGGTTCTTCACGTTCCCAGGTGGGAAGAGAAGATCCCTCTGGCAAAAACCACCCTGGAGAAGACCTGGCTGTTCCACGAGATCGGTCGCTGCTACTTGGAGCTGGACCAGGCCTGGCAGGCGCAGCATTACGGGGAGAAGTCCCAGCAGTGTGCCGAGGAGGAAGGGGACATCGAGTGGCAGCTGAATGCCAGCGTTCTCGTGGCGCAGGCACAAGGTATGGGCCTGGAGAGAGGACCGCGCTACCTTTCCCAGCCCTCGGGCTGAGCTGCCAGGCCAGGGCTGGGGACCCTTAGCATCCCGGTGTGTCTCTGGCCGGTTGAAAGTAGCCCCTGAGAGCGGGGGATGGAGCCCTTCATTTTGACCAGCGTGTGGTAAGTGCCTCCTGTAAGCTAGGCTCAGTGAGAGCCCCAGGCACCCCGAAGCTCAGCTGCAGATCAGCCCAGCATCGAGTCTTCATCAAAACAGCGCCACTTCCTCTGGCCTTGGATGCCTTCGTGTGTGCATCCTCGCACTTAATTACTGTGTGAGCCAATGATGAAGGCGGCCTTGTCCTCCTTTCGCACATGGGGAAACGGAGGCACTGCGTGCTTCAGCTGACTGCCCCAGGTCACATGAAGGACGTCACAGAGGGATGGAGATATACTTTTTTTAAAAAAAGATTTTATTTATTTATTTCACAGAGGGAGAGAGATCACAAGGAGGCAGAGAGGCAGGCAGAGAGAGGAGGAGGCAGGCTCCCCGCTGAGCAGGGAGCCGGATGCGGGCCTCGATCCCAGGACCCTGAGATCATGACCTGAGCCGAAGGCAGAGGCTTTAACCCACTGAGCCACCCAGGCGCCTGGAGATGTACTTTTTAAAAAGATTTTATTTATTTATTTGACAGAGAGAGAGAGCACAAGCAGGAGGAGTAGGAAAGGGAGAAGCAGGACCCTGGGATCCCAGGACCCTGGGATCATGACCTGAGCCGAAGGCAGACGCTTCACCAATTGAGCCACCCAGGCGCTTGATGGAAATGTTCTTTTTTTTTTTCTTTCTTTCTTTTTTTTAATTTATTCATTTGACACAGAGAGAGAGATTACAAGTAGGCAGAGAGGCAGGCAGAGAGGCAGGCAGAGAGAGAGGAGAGAGGAGGAAGCAGGCTCCCTGCCGAGCAGAGAGCCCGATGCGGGCCTCGATCCCAGGACCCTGGGATCATGACCTGAGCCGAAGGCAGAGGCTTTAACCCACTGAGCCACCCAGGCGCCTGGAGATGTACTTTTTAAAAAGATTTTATTTATTTATTTGACAGAGAGAGAGAGCACAAGCAGGAGGAGTAGGAAAGGGAGAAGCAGGACCCTGGGATCCCAGGACTCTGGGATCATGACCTGAGCCGAAGGCAGACGCTTCACCAATTGAGCCACCCAGGCGCTTGATGGAAATGTTCTAAAACTGGGTTGTGAGGGTCATTGTACAAGTCCACAAAGTTACTCAAAGTCGTTGAACTATATACTCACAAATGATGCATTTTATAATATCTAAATTTCTCCTCAATAAACTTGTTAAAATAACCCAGCAAGGGGCAGAAGTGAGCAAGAAGAGACAAAACAGGGTTGGTGGTTGAATTGTTGAAGCCGTGTGATGAGTCACAGGGAGGGCCTCACTATATGCCATCTGTGTTTGTGAATATTTGAAATATTTCATAATACAAAGTTAGAAAGGAAATGGCTGCAGGTCACAGGTTAGTAAGCAATGAGGCCGGGACTAGAGCCCAGGCCCCTGCCCTGGGGTGCAGCAGACCCCCAGTGAGGGAGGCGATGAGGCTGTGGTCAAGGGTATCATCATTCATTGTTCTTACCACAGAACAATGGCACCCTTGAGGCACCCTTGAGGCACAAAGCAGGGCATGCAATAGGGGATAACCATTGCTGACCAGGTCCTGTCTTCATGTCTGAGGAAGTCACTCTGAAGCAGAAACCTTAAGGATGAGAAGGCACCAACTATTCTAAAAGCTGAGGACAGCACTTTCTGCCAAAGAAACAGCATGTGGAAGATGGCGAGGAGTTTGGGGGATTTAAGAAGCTGAGGGAGACCAGTGTCATTCCCGGCTTGTGGGGACCAGGGAGGTCTGGATGGGGGAGGGTGAGGAGGGGCCAGATCCGCAGGGCCTCATGGGCCTCGTTACAAATCAGAGATTCTTCCCTAAAAGCACAAGTAAAGAGGACCACTGGAAGTTTTAAACTGGGGGAAGGCGGTAAGTACTGGAGGTTTTCCTAGAACTCTTTCCTGTTCGAAGGAGGACATAGTATAAGCTGAGGGAATTATGATGTACCTCTCAGATTCAGTGTTGGCCTCAGTCTTTTTTTTTTTTTTTTTTTTTTTTTAAGATTTATTTACTGGGGCGTCTGGGTGGTGCAGTCAGTTAAGCATCCGACTCTTGGTTTCAGCTGTGCGCGCTCTCTCTAAAATAAATAAATAAATAAATAAATCTTTAAAAAGGAGAGATTTATTTATTTGTTTTAGAAGGAATGGGGAGAGGGCGCCTGGGTGGCTCAGTGGGTTAAAGCCTCTGCTTTCGGCTCAGGTCATGATCTCAGCGTCCTGGGATCGAGGCCCGCATCGGGCTCTCTGCTCAGCAGGGAGCCTGCTTCCTCCTCTCCCTGTCTCTCTGCCTGCCTCTCTGCCTACTTGTAATCTCTCTCTCTCTGTGTCAAATAAATAAATAAAAATCTTAAAAAAAAAAAAAAAAAAAGAAGGAATGGGGAGAAACTTTAGCAGATTCCATGCTGGGGGCAGAGCCAGGCACGGGACTGGTCCCACTGCCCTGAGGTCAGGACCTGAGCTGAAACCCAGAGTTGGAGGCTTAAGCTTAACCCATTGCACCACCCAGGCACTCCTCCTCGGCCTACTCTTGAGGACTTGCTTGGCCCCTAGGGCCCCTGGGGCCCCTGGAGAGCCAGGCAGTCACGGCTGCTCTCAGTTTCCCCACTCCGGGATGGAAAAATCAAATGTAGCTGCTAGGAGCCACTGGGTTCTAGAGGCCTCGCAGCCTCGCGGGGGGGGGAGTTTGGGCCCTGGGGCCTCCTGGCTCAGAAACCAGGCATGGTCAGTGACGCAATGATGAGGTCCCAGCTGCAGCACTCACCAGCTGGGGGAGTGAGCTGGGACAGCTGCCGCTTCCTCCTCGGCTTCAGATTGCACCAGTGTGGGGGCTGGACTCCAGCTGCTGGCCCGGGAGTCACAGCCAGATCTCTGTTGATCTTCACAGCAGGTTAGGTCAGTTTGAATGAACGTTTTTAAAATATGGGTTTCCAGGGGCGCCTGGGTGGCTAGGTTGATTAAGCGTCCTACTCTTTTTCTTGGCTCAGGCTTACTCTTAGGGTTGTGAGTTCAAACCCTGGTACTGGGCTCCACATGCATGGAGCCTACTTTAAAAAAAAATATATATATATTTTTAATATTTATATTTATATATATTTTAATATTTATATTTATGTATATATGGGTTTCTACTCCTGGAACAACCATATGTTGGGGTAAGATGGAAAGATGGGATCGTCCCCCCGCCCTGGTGACACATGATATATGCACAGGCCCTGGCCCAGACCCTTCTTTCCTCTCTGACCTCTCTGAATGGGCTGCTGTCCAAGACTCAGGCTCCTAGGTTCTGGTCCTTAGTGGTGAGCTGGCCCAGGAATGTGACGGAAAGGGTGGAGATGGGCAGTTCCGTGATGCTGCCTGAGGCCTGGGGCGTCTAACTGACCCTGGGAGGGGCTGGGGGGTCATACTGTCCAACACACAGTGTCACAGTCTACCTGTGCTTGCCTCCTCTCTGCCCTCCAGTCAAGCTGAGAGACTTTGAGTCGGCCGTGAGCAACTTTGAGAAAGCCCTGGAGAGAGCGAAGCTGCTGCACAACAACGAGGCGCAGCAGGCCATCATCAGCGTGAGCTGCCCCCCCTGCCGGGCCCTGGCTGCGGGGAGGGCGTGCGCGGGTCCTCAGCCCCTGGGTCAGCCAGACCCCGGGGAGTTAATACCCACCAACTGCAGGCCGCATCCACGGTGGGGTAGTGCCTTCCAAATGCTCGCTGATGCTCTCAGTTTATACAGCAACCCAATATACCTATTTTTATTTGAAATAAACAATAGAAACGGAAGTTTTACAAAGCATATTTACCTTAACTATGCATGTTGTTAGTTCCTATTATATTCTCCTATAGTTTCCATTTTCTTTTCTTTTGTTTAATGCTGGCTGAACCCTCAACTGATTTTTAGGGCTTGCCTTTGGAAAATGCTGCCTCCTCCCGGAGACAACAAGAAATACAGCGTGACTGCCTCCCTCCCAAGCCTAGGGAGACCCCACACTGCTCAGCAAGGCAGCCTGGCACACGCTGCTATTTAGATGCCAATGAATTAAAAGTAAATAAAATTTAAAGTTCAGTTCCTCAGTCACACAGCCACATTTCAAGGGCTCCATAGCCGCATGTGACCTGGGGGTTCCAGAGAGTGTAGATCTAGAGGATTCTCATGGTGGCAGGAATTTCTGTTGGATAGTGCTGGCGTAGACCACAAGCGTCAGGAGGCAGAGAAGCCAGAGGAAGCCTGCAGGTGTGTCAGACTGGCCACCGCTTCCAGAGCCGCTCCGGGCAGCTGTCCACCCTCAGGAGGGTCAGCACACTGACCTCAAAGATGCAGAGTTTGCATGACTCCCCTGGCCTCCCCACCTCCCACTGTCGCCCTCGGCTGCCCCATGTTGAAATCCCAGAGCTTCCCACCAGCACGTGGCTGGACCCCAGGAAGCATCTACTGGCATGAATTATGCAGGGCCCTTGTCCTTGGGGAGCTTGCCCCTGCGGTTAAGAGAGGCCAGACAGAATAACGAGGGGGCACTACGAGGGGCATGGCCTTGGGGACCCGACTGAAGGTTCAGCAGGTACTCAGGAAAGGGAGCAGGAACCCTGGGAAGTGACAGCCGAGGATGCTCCAGTTGGAGGGGGGCCTCCTGCTGGGCTTCGAAGGACCAGGACAGAGGGTTTGGCCAGGCTGAGAAGGGGCAAGGGCCCTGAAGGCACCAGAGGCCACGGGCACTGAGGGGTATGTGGGAGGCAGAAAAGAGTCCCTGGGCCTGGATGCGAGGGCCGGTCATGAGGGCAGGAGTAGGGCCAAAGGACCACAGACGGTCAGCGGCCCAGCCGGGACTCGAAGGGGGTGGGAATGGCAGAGGAGCGACCTGGCCTACTCGGAGCTTTAGGATGCGAGCTGATGGTTTGTGAGGACCCTGGTGAGGCCATCCCTTCCCTGTCGCGGTGGGGAAATCACCCCCGAGAGATTCCACCGTGGGGCAGTCCGTGCCCTCCTTTCACCCTTGCTGGGGCAGCTTAGCCTGGCACGCTGCTGGCCCCTTCCTCAGCGCGGAGGCCGGTCAGCTCCCAAGCGGGTGCCTTGCGCTCCAGAGGAAGAGCGCTCCTTCCCTGAAGCCGTGTGGCCGCCCCTCCGTTTGCACACACCGTCTCTCCCCCAACACCCTTCTGCAGGATTGCCCTGCAACCGGAGAGGGATGGCTCCACAGTTCAACCCAGTGAATATCTATCTGCTGGCCACGGGTTGGCTGTGAGCTGCCCGGCCCACAAGTGGCAGCTGTGGTCCCGGCCCGCCGGAAGCTTGCGGTCAGCGGGAAGGTTACAACAAAACCCCGGGTTGCTGCCCAGGGCGACAGGGACAGGGGGATCCAGGCTAAGAGTGCCCGAGTGGGCGAGACAGGGCTGGGCTGTCCTATCAAGAGGGGTCTGGGGTCGCCCTGAAGGCTGGGGAGGGTTTTGAAAATGAAAGGCAGAGAGAAGGGCGCCTGGGTGGCTCAGTGGGTTAATGCCTCTGCTTTCGGCTCAGGTCATGATCCCAGGGTCCTGGGATCGAGGCCCGCATCCGGCTCCCTGCTCAGCGGGGAGCCTGCTTCCCCCCCCC
>LNAC01000091.1:7352646-7373552 GCA_002007465.1 Ailurus styani
GTGGGGGGTGGGGGGCAGGTGGGGGCGGGTAGCGCCTTCCGCAGCCTTCCTCGCTGGGTGCGCGGGGCTTGGGACCCACGCTGCCCACCCCCTGCAGGGGGAGGCTCCCGGGGGAGGCACAGCGGTGTTGGCCCAGGGCCCCCTCTCGTCTCTCCGCGCCCCTCCTCCCCGCCTTGCCCCCCAGTGGAGACCACTGGCCCTGTCTTCTGGGCGGGTGGAGGTCCATGGTTCCTACAACCTGAGACGGGGAACCTGATGCGACCTTTGCACCTGGTGTTTAGCAGCAGAGCCATTTTTCTGAAGTAAAAAACTCCATGGAGGGCCGCCTGGCTGGCTCAGTGGGTAGAACCTGCAACTCCTGATCTCCCCACGTGAATCTCAGCCCCAGGCTGGGCCGAGAGATCACTAAACAGATAAGGGGCACCTGGGTGGCTCAGTTGGCTAAGCCTGGGACTCTTGATTTTGGCTTCGGCTGAGGTCTCAGGGTCAGTGAGATCGAGCCCTGCTTGGAGCCTTTGCTTAAGTTTCTTTCTTCCCCTTCCTCTGCCCCTCCCCGCCTCCCTCTCTAAATAAATACATGAACAAATAATAAAAGAACCTAAACAAAAGGTATTCCACAGAATCCTAAGCTGCAAAAAAATCACAACTAGGACCATTGTGACTTCGCTGGGTGTGGTTCCCAGGTCTCAGGGTACCTTTTGTGGCTTCCTGAAGCTCCGGAGAACAGCCTCACACCTAGTCCAGACCCCGAACTTAGCACAGGGTAAAACGTCCCAGAGGGATGTGGGATTTGCCCAGAGCCGGGGTGAGAGCCCTGGACTCTTGTCAGCTCTAGCAGAGGCCTCCCCATGCTTGGGGGGAGCTCTCGTGGCAAGGGCTGTTTGCTCCAGGGATAGGGCAGGTTTGGGGTAAAGGAGGCCTCCATTTTCCTACAGTGGCCTCTTAGGGATAGGTCACCCACTAATCCATCTGCTCCTCTAACCCATTTCTGGTGTCCCCAAGTTTTAGATCATCTTCCTCCTTGAAATATCCCCACCCATGTCTCTGTATTGTTGGGAGGCAAACTTTGTGCCTGGATAGTGCTCAAGAGATCTCTTCTTGGCTCCTAAAGCTGGAACGCTGGGAAACCAGGGAACCGCGACGCCTGCAGTGACGTTGTCCAGTGTGAGCACAGCACCTGGAATTGCTTGGCCGAAAAGCACCCTACAGGCAGGGCTCCTGATCAGAGCTGCTTTGCCTCTTGTAGCTGCTTTTACTATTAAAACCTGCCACCCTTTCCTGCCTAGGACACAGCAGAAATGTAACGGGCCTGCTCTGAGCAGAGCTCTCCCTCCCCTGTGGAGGGTGAGAGACCTCCTCACAGGGACTCAACTCTGGGAGTAAATACGGCAGATCTAGTGACTGAAACGAGCCCCAAGGCCTGGAGTCTGGAAATTGAAACCACAGATACCCCAGGTCTCACCATATAGTATCCCAAGACCCTTCCTACTCTAGGCCCTTTATAGGTTCTCACCCACCAAACAGGCCTGCACAGTACCTGTTACAGTGACCAGGTCACTTCTGGTCCGGGGAGGCCCAAGTGAAGGGGGTACTGCTAAGAGTTCCCCGGGTGGTCCTGGGAAGATGGGCATATAGTCACCCTAATGGTACTAGGTTAGAAAAGGGTCAATCATGTGCCCCAGGCCAAAGGACTTAGGCTCTTTCTGACTCCTTCCATCGTACCACAGTAGTTCCAACACTCTTGCCTTTTGACCCCATTTTTCATGACTTGCTTCCCTCTTCCAGATGTGTAGCTGATAAAGCAGAGATTCCTTTGGCCCTGACTGCCCCACTCTCTCTGCAGTTGTCTCTGGGGATGAGCCCAGGGAGAAGATCGAACTGGTCACCTACTTTGGGAAGAGACCCCCGGGCGTGCTGCACTGCACAACCAAGTTCTGTGACTACGGGAAGGCCGCGGGGGCAGAAGAGTATGCCCAGCAGGATGTGAGTGCTCCTCCAGGAGCCCCCGCTGAAGGGGGGAGAGGGCAGGGTCTTCTGGAAATGGCGGGCTCAAGGCAGGGACCAGAAACCAGACAGCCTCAGGAAAAATGGCATCTCCTGCTGCAGCTCGCTTCCCCCCACCCCCTGCGGGCTTAATCGCACAGATGTCAGCCGCCCTTTCTAACCGCCTGCCCCCCTGCAAGGCCACCAGCCTGTGTGCTTGCCCCCCAGGCCTGCCCCCCCCCCAGAGCCTTTCTTTGCTACAGACTGATGGTCAGCAGTGGGCTCCTGCCTGGGTGGAGTTCCAAGGGTTAAGTGTCCCCTGCCCCCGTGGAGCTCGATGCTTGGAGGTCCCTGGAGGTCCCGTCCCCAGGTGCCAGGCCTGGCCTTGCCCTGGAGTGGGGTGCATTGAGGGATGGCAGGGCTTACTGGCTTCAGGGTGCCACACCTTTCCCTCCTCCTACTCAGCCTCTCTCTCCCGCCCACAGCCTCTGATGCTTGGTCCTTAAGCCGCAGGCACGTGGCCCGGCTGCGCACTGCCCTCCAGCATCTGGTGGCCTCCTGGGCGAGACCTTCCTCCAGCCCACCACCCGTCCCCCCACTTGCCTGCCCGGGTTAACAAAGCAGCCATTTTACTGATTGTCCGTTGGTCTCCCCTGCTTGCATTTTCCAGTTCAGTTTATTGTCTTATCAGTGGCCCCTAGCGTGGCTGCATGAACGCATAGGTGACGTTGTCCACACCGTTCAACCATTCATGAGCTCAGCAGGGTTTATTAAGCACCTGTTAGGCACCAGGCACGAGGGATTGTGCGCAAAAATGAGGCACTTTTATGGTTGGTTGGGAGAGACGTGGTCTTTCTGAGAGTCAGATATAAACCACGGTGTACGAGGTAGGTTTTAATCTGAGGCATTTATTTCTGACCTCTGGGATACTGCCTGGGCACTCGGGTGACTTTTACCAGGATGAGCTAAGTAGCAGTGACAATAGCACTTGTCACGTGCTTGTCACTGTTCTAGAATCTTCACCCAGACACTCGTTTAATCCTGGCACTGAGGTAGGTTCTAGCATCCTCCCTGTAGAACAGGTGAATGAGCCAACGCAGAGAGGTTAAAGGGCCGCTGGGAGGTGGGGTGCTGGGCTCTGAGTTGGGGAAGTCTGGCCTTCAGCTCCGCCTGCGCCCCCCAGCACCTCCACCGTCTCCCGTCAGCACAGGGGCCATGTGCAGTTTTTACCCGAGGGTTCTGCTTGGTGCTGCTCACCTCTGTTACGCCCATCCTTGGTCAACAGTCTGGTCCCGGGGCCACCACGTCCAGCTTAGCGCTGTCATTCGGTCCCCGCAGGTGGTGAAGAAGTCCTACTGCAAGGCCTTCATGCTGACCATCACTGCTCTCTTCGTGACGCCCAAGACTACTGGAGCCCGGGTGGAGCTGAGTGAGCAGGAGCTGCCATTGTGGCCAAATGACGTGGACAAGCTGTCCCCCTCTGACAGCCTGCCCCGGGGCAGCCGGGCTCACATCACCCTTGGCTGTGCGGGTGACGTGGAGCCCGTGCAGACGGGCATTGACCTCCTGGAGATTGTGCGGCAGGAGAAGGGGGGCAGCCGAGGCGAGGAGGTGGGTGAGCTAAACCGGGGCAAACTCTACTCCTTGGGCAATGGGCGCTGGCTGCTGAGCCTGGCCAAGAAGCTGGAGGTCAGGGCCATCTTCACGGGATACTACGGGAAGGGCAAACCTGTGCCCACGCACGGCAGCCGCAAGGGGGGCACCTTGCAGTCCTGCACCATCATCTGAGTGTTCTCGCCCCCGTCAGCCCCCCGCTCCTCAGAAGGGAAGGGGGGGAGGGAAGCATGCCTTCTGCTTGATCTTTGTTTTAAGATTCTTTTTTGTTTTTACTCAAAGTTAACCTTTCTATAACTTTTTAAAAACTTGTAACTTTTCCTGCCCTCCCTTGTCCCCTCTAACACCCAAGCTTTCAACACAAGAGGGGTGTGGGGAGTGCCATTCAGGAACCCAGAGCAAAGCTGACGAGGCTGAGCCAAGCTGGGCCTGGAGCTGCAGCCACAACCCCACGCCCTGCCGCCTGTCCTGGGTCCCCTGCCCCTAGCTGGCCAGTGGGGGAGATGCCCCAGAGCTGCATGTCCCCACAGGGTGGTCCGGCGGCTGTGGGAAACCGGCCGTGGATTTGAGAGGGTGGGGAATCCCTGGGCTTATGACCCCGAATCTAATCATTGCAGCCCCATGATGTATGCTGGGGCTTTTTACCAGGGTAGAAAAGGGGCTTTACGTCCCACCTCTGGCCCTAAGTGCCTGTCCCCTCCTCCTTTACACTGTGACTAGGGAATATTTGACAGCCCCATCCCAGCTGGCTGCAGGTCTTGCCCCAGGAAGAGGGTGGATTGGCCATCCTTTCCGGCAGTGTGGCTCAGCTATGGGGTTGGGGAGATCGAAGCCAGAGAAAGTACTGTCTGCCCAGTCCAGCTCGCCTCCTCAGTGCNGGGGGGGGGGGGGGGGGGGGTCAGTTGGCGGGGGACCCGAGAGCCAATGGAGTGGACCCCTGGCTGGTAAGGGCCAAGCCCCAGCTGGTGCTCTGAGAAGGGGTTTTTAACATTGGTACATGTGCTGTGGTTCCTGGGGTGCCCTCCACTGCCCCCTGCTCAGTAACAGGGCCTTGCTAATCGAGTTGTCACTGGACGAAAGTGCTTGAGATTTAAGTTACTATCCTGGCTTTGCCCGACCTCAGTGACTTGTAAGACTGACCGTGAAATAAACCGTGTTAATCCTGGCCGTGTGCAGTCTCTCTCACCCTTCTGTGCCCAGCTCAGTCTGCCCTGGGGCCAGGGATGCTGGATCAGGACTGGCTTTGTCCCGCAGCTTGGGGCCATCGGTCCTGTCTCCCCTCTGCTGGCTGGGCACAGCTGTGGTGAGGTTGGGCAGCTGAACAGTGTTGGCTTTCATGGGGCGGCAGAAAGGAGAGCGGCTGATCTTAGACGCGCACAGCAAGTGGGGGGTGGCTGGGTCTGAGGGACGTGGAGTCGAGCCTGCCGTCCCCCATTAACTGCGGCAGCAGGCCCACAGGTGGGCCAGCCCCCAGCAATCAGAGGGCCTTCTCAGCCTGACCCACGGTTCCTGGTCCAGGTTTCCGCCAGTTCTCTGGGGAAGGCCACCCTCAAGTCAGGGTGCTGCAGACACAAGGGGAGACCTGACATTCAGGAGTTCTGTACAGGCCAGCGTGGGGCTTCTCAGGCCTAATTCAGTCATACCGTCGCCATGGCCTGGGCGTCAGTGGGGGCAGACTGGACAGAAAGGGGCCGGGGCGCAGAAGGAAGAGAAGCAGTAGGTTACCTGTTTGGTCCACGGTCCCTTTCCCAGCCGGCTCTACTACCAAAGCACCAAAAATCTAGCGTCAAAGTCTCAAATCTCTCTGCCTAACTCCTAGAAAGATTACCTGCTACGAACACTATGCTTGACTTGAAGAGCAGGACCCTGGCCACTGCTTCCTCCCCCAGTTTGTCTCCCACACAGAGGGGACAGCAGTGGAGAAGGCGAGGGGTATTTCCTAAGAATGCAGTTTCCAACCACGTGAGCCTAAGGTCTGTGCCTGGACCCTGGGGCCCAGGAGCTGCATGTCCCACCTGGAAAGGAAGCAGGATTTTGTCCCTGTCCCCATGTCCCTTAGTCTGCAGTGGCCAGAGGACTGTGAGGGCCTGTGTAAACCTCCTGTCTGGGTCAGCCCAGCCTCAGACTTAGCACCCAGCCATGCTCCGCATGAGCTCTGGACACACGCAGCTTCTAGTGAATTGTAGCGGCCCTTACCATCAAATCACCTGTGACTGACATCAGACGGGGCTCCACACCAACTTAGGCCTGGGAAAGGTGGCCAGCATCCCCCTGCCATCAGGCCCCACGTGGGCAGGTGCTGAGCTTACAATCCAAGTCCATACCAGCTCCACGCCAGGGGCTCAGCTCTGGCCTACCAACTCTGGAGTGACACAAAGCAGCTGCCAGAGCAAAGTGCCAGAAACGGTCAAAACAGTTTATTCTCTTAATTTTTTTTCTTTTTTAATAAAGTTAAACAGTAAAACAAAAATTCACAAGCTGCCTCCCTGTCCACCCCCTGCCTCCCTCCCCTCCCCGCAGTCTCCGGCGCTGGCTCCCTCTCCTTCCCCCCAACTCACATAGACACAGGGTATCCAACTAAGAAAACGAAACTGCTCTAAGGACGGGGAGACGAGATGAAGGGAGGAGGTGAACTGTGCCCACGTTCAAGGTTACACTGAGCAAGTCTGCACTTTCTGGGTTCTGGATGGTTTCCTTTCATTAGCCAAACTGAAAAAAGAAATTCCCTGGACCAGATGCTGTAAGGCAAAAGAAGGGGTTGTTAGTTGGCTCTGGGTGGGAAGATCACTGCTCTGATTATGAGAAAGTCTTCAAGGGCTGCTTTGAACTCAAACAGAAAAACCACCAAGAGCATAAACAGCCTAGGTCCTGGGCGCCTGAGTGGCTCAATGGGTTAAAGCCGCTGCCTTCGGCTCGGGTCATGATCCCCAGGGTCCTGGGATCGAGGCCCACGTCGGGCTCTCTGCTCGGCGGGGAGCCTGCTTCCTCCTCTCCCTGTCTCTCTGCCTGCCTCTCTGCCTACTTGTAATCTCTCTGTGTCAAATGAATAAATAAAATCTTAAAAAAAAAAAAAACAAAAAAAAAAACAGCCTAGGTCCTAGAGTCTCAGGGGAGCACGTGAGCAGCTGTGTGTGTGTGTGGCTTCTTAGCATCACTCTAGCAGAGAAGCCCCGCAATGGACAGCTTAAAGACGCCTCCCCGACCCTGCAAAGGTGTGGACTAACGGTCCCAAGGCATGGTGTGCCCGGGAGCCTCCGTGCCTCCATCCTCAGCATCCCCTGAATGGATCTATACTCTGCTAGACGGGCCTTCTGCTGCCTCCACTCCTGGGCCCTTCTGACTCTCAAAGAGCTACCTAAGTGGGGAGTCATGTTATGGGCCTGTGATCTGGGAACCCCTGAGAGCAGAGGCTTACCTTCAAAGCTGAAGCCTCCAGGACCGCCAAAGAATGCCTTGAAGATATTGTTGGCATCAAAATCTGAGGAGCAGAGCAAGAAACAGGGCAGGGTCAAAAAGGTGAAAAAATTAGACATGTCTGAAGAGGAACTTATGGCGACACTGAGACTGGGTCCCCAAAGCTTTCCCAGATGCATGCCTTACCTCCTTCCCAAAACCTCACTGATAGGGTGGGCCTATCTGCCCCCTGCTCCATGCCTATGGCTGCTTGATTCCACTTGTAAGATATACTCCCTCCTCCTTCCCAGCTGGGCCTGAAGGAAAGCTTTCTTTGCCTCAACCTACTTTGCCAAACCTTCTTCTCGACAACTGGGATGCCATTTGGACTTACAAGGCTTGCCCAACACTGTCTCCCTATAATGCTGAGGCTGCTACTACGGGGGCGAAATCTATCACTTCAACAGTAACAACACTAAATAGAGGAATAAGATCTAAGGTTTATTGTATTCATTTGATGCCATGCTCTGTCTAGACTATGCCAGGAAGAAAAAAGAAAAAAACACAACCACCATAGTTTATTAAGCACCTACTAGGTGCCAATCATGGTGCTGGATACTCTGCATGGCTTACATCATTCCCAATTTATACTCAACAAAACCTAAGTAGAAAGCTCAAGTAACTTGCTCAAGATCCAAGGCCAGTGATGGCAGCAGAACCAAAAATTCCAGCTCCTGCCTGACTCTGGTGCTGTGGCCTTATCACCGGACCACAGCAGGTCTGCTGCCCCCACCCCCACCTGACTTCCTAAGCTCCACAGAGGATTTGTCTCCACCAGTTGATGCAACAGGCACATTGTGTCCAAAAGAAAATTCTTCCTTGCCTGTGTACCTGCTGATCTTGGGTCCCCTAGTTCAGTGACTGGCTCCAACGAGTCAGCCATCCAAAGCCACTCAGCTTCATTCTTCCCTTCCAACACATCAGCAACCACCTCCTGCTGCATCTCCCACTCTGCCCTCCCGTCCTTTCCTTCTGCCTTCCCCCTTCACCGCACCAAACCACCTCCTCACTACCATCACAAATCACAAACACATGTCTGGAGCCAAACTGGTTCAGAGTGCCCCTCCTTAGGACCCTTCAATAGCTTTTGACTGCTTGTTGCTCCTCTACAACTGCTGGGCAGAGCAATGGTTACTACCGGTAAACAAACAAACAAACAAACACACACACACACACACACACACACACACGAGCGCGCGCACCCCACCCCGCCCCCCCGAACCAGAGATAAGAATTGTCTAGGTTACATCATCAATCCTATTTTAAATTCCTAGATTTTCTTAATGGAGGAGAGAGGGCTGGCATTAGAGACAGTGGTCTGAGAAGTGTGCAGAGTTCCTGGCCTCTCATCTCCAATGGAGCGAGCAGTGACACTGACAGCTGGGCTTTATTTATTTATTTATTTTTTAAATTTTTTTTAAAGATTTTTAAAATTTTATTTTATTTCTTTGACAGAGAGAGAGATCACAAGTAGGCGGAGAGGCAGGCAGAGAGAGAGGAGGAAGCAGGCTCCCTGCTGAGCAGAGAGCCCGATTCGGGGTTTGATCCCAGGACCCTGAGATCATGACCTGAGCCGAAGGGAGCAGCTTTAACCCACTGAGCCACCCAGGCGCCCAGGTGGGCTTTATTTTAAGTCTTTCAGGGGAACTGAACTCTGTGAAGCCTGCTGGGAATGAGTGACACACACGAATATCAGCCAGCATATACTCTGCTGTGGGGGAAAACTTCTAGCCGATAGGAAAAAAGCCCATATTCCCTACTCCCACTGCCAAGGCCTTCCAAGGAGGGATCCAGCTACTTTACAGCCTCATGTCTCACCTTCCCCTGCCTCAAGCACCCTCTACCCTCCCACACTCAGCCCGAAGGTATTATTTCTGCCTCTCCAAGCCTTCCCTTGCTAGTGCTCACCTCCTAAGTACCCACTCTGTATCCTCAGCACCTGCTACACTTGACTGTCCTTGTTGGGACTCTACATCCAGGGATCAGGGGTCAGATGTGGCCTGAGGGTCAGTTTGCAAAGCTCAAGTCTGGGTACTTGGAGCTCAGGGAAACTTTTTAAAAAGATTTTATTTATTTATTTGACACACAGAGAGAGATCAGATCACAAGTAGGCAGAGAGGCAGACAGAGAGAGAGGAGGAAGCAGGCTCCCTGCTGAGCAGAGAGCCCGATGCGGGCCTCGATCCCAGGACCCTGAGATCATGACCTGAGCCGAAAGCAGAGGATTTAACCCACTGAGCCACCCAGGCGCCCTCAGGGAAACTGTTTGATTCACCTGTTGTTTCTAGCACCCAACACAGTGCCTCACACATTACAGGTACTCATCGGGGGGTGGGCTTCATATCCCTATGCTTTCCTGGCTATTACATAGACTCACTTTGGAGTAT
This sequence comes from Ailurus styani, assembly GCA_002007465.1. Taxonomy (NCBI): domain Eukaryota; kingdom Metazoa; phylum Chordata; class Mammalia; order Carnivora; family Ailuridae; genus Ailurus; species Ailurus styani. The sequence goes on from LNAC01000091.1 coordinate 7,362,083, forward strand.
CTTCAGAAAAATTCTAACAACCCACCACTGTCAGGTTCATCCCAGGCTGCCCCAACCAACTCACCACCCATATTCATGCCCTCCTCATCCAGGTCCTGTCCACTGTCGTAGCGCGTCTTTTTCTTGGGATCAGAGAGGATAGTAAAAGCTTCTCCAACTTCCTTGAACTTTTTCTCCTCCTCTTTCTGAACTTCGGCACTGGCTCCACTGTGCCGATCTAAAGGGAAGAGTATGTATGGGAAGAACTCAGAATCACAAGAAAACAAAGTTTAAGAATCAGACCACTTTATGTCTGATTTTAGAATCTGGTACTTCCAAAGTTTGGAGGGTAGGGAACTTAGCAACAGCTCATTCCCAGCTGAAGAGCCAGAAACTTTCACTCTCGCCCGAGTTTGGCAAAGCCGGCCTGGTTTGTGCCTCCCGAGTCCCTTCCCCGAGCCTGTTCTACCTGGATGGTGCATCAAGGCCCGTTTCCGGTAAGCTTTCTTGATCTCATCCTCAGAGGCATTCTTGTCCACTCCCAGAATTTTGTAGTAATCTTTCCTCTTACTCTTCTTCAGTTCCAGCTGTGCATTTTTTAGGAGCTGTTTGTGTTCTAGAAGGAGACAGCTAGAGTCAATGGACAAATCTGACTCTGGTTGCCCTTACCAGGTCCTAACATAGATAGATGCCTTATAGTCAGAAGCCTTGTTAACCGTACCAAGCACATTTATGGTGCTTTCTTCTGAAGATTAAAAAAAAAAAAATCTACTCATACTTTGGTTCCTCCCCTCACCCAACTTACACAGAAAAGGAAGTGAAAGTGACAGACAGGATTTAGGGCCAGAAAAGAAGTGCCTTATCCTGCACTTGGCATCTCTGTTCACTTCTTCCTGGCTGGCAATCAATAAGCTCCAGGTATATACCTGATCCCTGAATCAAATGATCCCGTGTCCAGTTTTAAGGGCCTAAGAGTAAGACCTCACACTTCCCTGAGAAACACACTCTCAGATCGCTTTACCTTTTGTTTTCTCCGTCTGATAAACTTTTTCATAGTCCCGCACTGCTTCTTCATACTGTTCTGTGTCCATATAACTGAGAAGGAAATACAGGGTGGTACAGCAACATAAATAGCAATGGCCTTCGGTATCACTCTGGCAGGAGAGGCACAGCTCAAGCAAGAGACACACACTTTTGGTTGAGATGCTTCATGAAACAGGAGTCCTTAAGCTAGCCGTGAGAAAAAATTAACTACCAATTTCTCAAATAAAGAGAGATCTCATGCCACTTGCACCCAACCAGCAAAGTGATACTCCGCTCTGAGCAGAAAGCAATCAATAGGAGAAGGTTCCTTCTGATTTCACAGAGCCCCCAAGAGGCATCTGGACTGCCTCAGGAAAGGCAATGTGAACGAACCTATGTGAACGATTACTTAGGACTGAAATGCCAAAGAAAAATTATCAAGTGAGAGCAATGGATATGGAAAAGCTTTGAAACCTGTAGTGCCATAAACATGCAGGGCCAGCTCCAATCCAGAGTAGAAGTGGGATTAGTGAGCCACTTGAAGGATCAAGTTCAAAGTGGTGGCTGCACATAAATGCTTCCACTAAGACTAATCAATCTGAGAAATGTAGGTAAGTGAGAGAAAAGGAGACTCTAAACATAGGCTTGCTTCTACTTCAATAGTGCAGAAGAAAAGGCGGGGAGGGGAGGTTGGCCCAAGATGGGAGGAATCTAGCTTGACAGGCTGATTGCCAGAACTTTTAAGACCTTCTCTTCTGCAGAAGCAAAGGGGCATTTTCCACGTCCTGATAGGATCACTGGCGTCAAGACTAGCCTACCACTTAAACAGACTGTGGTAGACGTTCCAGAGACAGACCGCATCAGATGGGTGCAGCACAGCCAGCCACTGCACAACAGAGACCAAATTTACTACAGCGCCCCTACACTAACCCATCTTTGCAAACATGAGAGCTCTGCTGGGCTGAAAGGCCAGACCAGGGCGGGGGTACTAAAGTGGCTGGCAAGATGGACGCCCAACTTCTTAAGCATCTCTGATTTTCCAGCAACATCTTAATTTACAACTTTAATAAAAAAATGGTAAGAAACGCCAGTGCCCTGCAGACACAGTGAACAAACGCTGTCAGGAGCTCAGAGAACCCATTTACAGGATCAAGAATAATATAAGCCGATAGCCCCACGGTGTAGAATGATCTGACAGATAAGCAACCTTAAGGAACTTCCCATGCCCTTTTGGAACGTATTAAACAAACTTACTACAGTGATTTGCATTTTTATTTAACATGTTTTTAAGATTCAGGGACATCTTTATATTTAAATTTTTTTCTATGTTGTACACCTGAAACAATAGAACACTGTATGTCAACTATGTATCTATTAAAAAAGTACTTTTTTTTAAGTTGAAGAAAAACTAGAGAAGTAGAGCCTCAGGGAAAATGGGAAACTCCAGCCCATGAAAGGAAATGTTGCAAAGATCTGGCATCTCCCCAACTTCAAGGTTAAGTTGAGGCAGACTGGGGCAGCAGTCAGGTCCCTGCCCCTGGTTAGGCTTTGGCCTGCACTAATCTCCATTACTTCATGTAAATCCCAGCTACTTGAGGGGACCATTGGCCAAATTCTGGCCAACTCTGCCCAAAAGTGCATGCTGTTCCCTGTGGTGGGATCTCAAAGGCAGAGCCACTCGTAGGACAGTTCTGTTTCTACCACAAAGATAAGAAGTTGATTAAAGCCATTTGATTTTTCCTTATTGAACACATACCAAGATATAATTATCCACTCCATTATCCTCCTAACAAGCCAAGAATTTTAATTCTCTCTTCTCTCCCCATTCCTTGTTCAAACACCGCAGTGTTCAGAGTTGACATGGTGTCATGCACCTAGCCACCTCCGCCCACCAGACACTCAGGGGATTCTCTTTGCTGGCGATTACAGCTAACCCCACAGTAAACTTGTGTGCAGCATTTTGAATCTGTTAAATTGAGTCATTAGCTGGGTCAGAGAGTATGTGTCATCTTTCAAAGCTTCCACGTTTGCCAGCGGTTTGCAAACAAGAGATGACTGACAGCTGGTCTCACAGTCTGTAATACAATTCCGTGGATGTTTCTGTTTGACAGACTTACTCATCTACTTAGAAATCCACTTAAAAATAAACAAAAGGATCCCCAGACAGTAGCAGTTCTCCTATTTTTAAAAAATGCGGACAGTTTTGGGAAAACTAAATGGGAGGCAGGCCATGCCCTGCCCCACTAATGAGACCGAGGAGCTTAACGAATGACAGGCTCCTCAGGCATCAGTAACAGCACTAGTTCTTTGGATCTGACATTTCATGACAAGAAATGGAATGAGTGTTGGAGGATTAGTACACAACAAATAGGTCTTCCTTTTGGAACTTTAAAGGTAGAATGTTCTTTTCTGTCTGGGAAAGAATCTGAAATAACAGATGGATTTGGAGATCTCTCTTAGCCCTTGCTTAGGTTCCTGTCTGCAGAGAAGAGTCTGGATGGACAAGTAAGTTGGGGAGCACCCTGACTGTGAAGGCAAATCTGGGCACTAGATCTAGGTAGACATATCCTCGCTCATAAATCACTGAGTCCCATGGAGCTACTTCAAAAAGAGCTTCCTTCATACTGGGAGGCTGAGGCAGATTAAATCCCTTCCAACCGAAAGACTGTCTTCCCTAACCCAGAACAAACAGGGTAAGCACAACTCTCGACTGTCTCCAAGAGATACTTTATTTCTTCCTCTTCCAAACACCATACATTCATTCCACAAAACATTTGAGTGAGCACCTACTGTGTGCCAAGCACTGTGCCAAGTTAGAGCAAAAGTGTACAACACAAAATACAATCTCCAAAGGAAATGGATTTAAACTTTAACAAAAGGAATTTGGGTCAGGCATCAGAGGAAACTTACTGACCGTGAGGGGCGTAAGACACAGGCAAGGGAGACTGAGGGAGCTTGTGCAATCTCCTCCGCTGGAGGTCTATAAAGATAGTCTAGGGCTGGAACAATCCCACCTAGAGGCAGGGGGAAGGACCAAATGACCTCACAACATCCCTGGGTCTGCTTCAGCATCCACAGTGCAATTCCCCTGGCAGGCCAGCAGCAACTCCCTCTTCCCCTCGCCCGCCGGAGGCACTCACCACTGAGCTCTTCTCAAGTAGGCTTTTATATAAGTGGCATCGAGCTTCACTGCACTCGTGCAGTCTTCTATTGCATCATCTAGTTTCCTAAGCTTCAGGAGAGAGAGAGCAGTCATACTTCACATCTCTGCGGACCAAGGGAGCCCGGAGGCTGTGAGCACGGCTTCAAAATTCTAAGAGGATCAGTCATGCTGGCCCCCCAACTGTCACACTTACTCTCGGTCACTGAGAAAGCCAGTATCTCAGAGGGCTAAGGACACCAGGTTCCAAACTGGTTTCTCTTCTGTGGGATGGAAGCCACACACACTTGGGTGCAGGGATAAACCACCTCTGCCATGCTGGGGTAGTGCCCAAACAAGACATGGAAATAGGGTGGTTCCTGCCCTCCATTCTCCCAAAGGCCAACGAGAGGGGTAAGAACTGCTCTGGTTTCTAAACACTGCAACACTGTAAGAGCAAGGAGCCTGCTGTTGTTTCTTATGGTACGAAGGACTACAGTGGGCCCGCAGACCGTTTCCAGCCAAGTGCGGTGAACATAACTTTGGACGGACAAAAAAACTAAGCCTGCCTCATACTCTATCTAACTTCTTCCAAATCACTCCTAAGAAAGAAATAATCACTTGCTTAGGCCAAAAGCAGCAATAACATTTGCATAAAAAATCATCCCAAAGCTTCTAGGCATTCTCTTAGTGGAGGAAAGGGATCTTGAGGAAGAACAGGTAGGAATAGCCTTCTAAACTGTCCCTCAAGTACCCTTCAATTCCACAGAAAAGGTGAAAAGCTTTCATCTCAGAAGGAAGTTCCTAACAAGCTGAGCCTTCCACCAAAACCACCTTTTCTCCTTTCATCTGGCCTGCCCTCATTAGGCAGAATCCCCAAGACCTCTTTGATGTCCCTTAAACACATCTCCATAGGCTCTGAGACCCAGACTGACTGCTTACCTTGGAATTAACCGTGCCCCGATTACAGTAGAGTTTAGCATTTGTTTTTATATTGTTAGGGTCTATCCCCAGGGCTTCTGTGTACAGTTCATAGGCTAGCTTGTAATTTCCTTCTTTAAATGCTTTATTCCCATCTTCTTTCTTTGCTTTAAGTGCTTTGGCATTCTACAGGAAAAGCAAGGGGAGGTTAGTTCACAATCAGGAAACCTCAGGCCACTGTACAGAGAGGTCCAAGTCTATTTTCAATTTCTCCGATCCCAGCTGTTTAGCATCACACTGACCCTAACGACCACCACCCACCCCCTGCTCTGCCCCCGCCCCCTGGGCTATTTGTTGCTCACTGGTGCTTCCAACAGAGTGGACAGGGGAAACCAAGATTTACAAAAGAATATCAATGAGACTTGTTTACCCAGACTTTACCTCCACTCCCTAAGATAAACATTACTATTTTTTCTTCACTGAGGGAAGAAAAGAAGAAAAAACATACTTAGGTATTAGGAGGATCTGACCCTGTATGATCACATACAAAAAAATATTGGCAAATAAAAGTAGTTCTGAAATAATTTCTAATGAAAGGACCAAGCATCCTGGTAAGGTGGGAAAAGGAGCTATCACATTTCATGTGATCCTTGAACCTTCCACTCTTGACTCTCTTAAAGGCTCAAAAAGGTAGCTTTTTCCCTACTCAGATCTGGGGCCTAGAACTTACTCTGCAAGCAATGCAGGCCTTCTCATGGTCAGGAGCCATCCTGAGAGCCTGTACAAAAAACTGAACCGCCTTCTCAATACAATCTTCATAATAAAGGCAAAGACCTCGTACATACAGAGCATCCGCATTGGTAGAATCCATTCGTAAAATGTCACTGCAATAGCCGGAAAGGGGCACATTCAGCCATGGTTTGGATCTCCCCACCATTACTATCATTTGTGATTATTATCGCCAGTTTTTCTCTTGACCATGTGTCTAGTACAGAAAGTACCCAAACGTAGACAGATCCCAATGAACTCTTCCATACCTTCTTCAAATAAACCACCTGTATTTACCTTTAATACATTTCATGTGTCTCAGTCTTTTTTAGAACAGAGATTGGCAAATTATAACCCAGAGGGCCAAATCCTGCCTGCCACTGTTTATGTAAATTAAATTGTACTGAAAGCTAACCAAATCATCTGCTTATCTATTATCAATGGCTGCTTCTGCACTACAGTGAATAGTTGAGACACAGACTATATGACCTATAAAGACTAAAATATTTACTACCTGGCCCTTCACAGAGCTTGCAAACCTGTGGTGTAAGAAGAAATGACATTAAAAAAAAAAAAAACAAACAAAACACTTCACACACACATCTGTTCTCCTCCATATAGCTAAGTACCTACTATACTTCTATATATCCGGTAGGTCTTCAAATCTGGTCTAACTTTGGCTTTAAATCCCAGGAAGGTTTGATCAGCTCTACCTGGTCTACCTACAGGACATATGGTAGCTCCTGTGCTCCTGCTAGAGAGCTGCCAGACGGCATCTGTCCAGTAGTGGGGCATTTCAATGTAGAACTGGCCTGACTTCATACCTGGCCACAGACTGTGCTTCCGGATAACGACCTAGCATTGCTAAACATTCTGCTTTGAGGATTTTGAAGCGATGGCAGCCAGGGGCAAATTCTAGGGCACGGTCCATGCAGAAAACCACCTATGGGGAGAAGAAAGCAAATAAAGCTCTTCATTCTGGACTCTAGAAATGTCTTCATTTATAAATATCTGGCCACTGGTAACAGACAGATTCAAAGAAAGTAATATCAGAGCCTAGGAACATACCTAATTCATTTGATTAAACCACTGAAACGACGAGAGAAATTGATTCAGATGATAACAACATGACAAGAGCAAACATTTAAGTACTTTATATACTAACCCATTTAATGCTCACGATAATTTTATAAAGTAATTTTATGAAGCACCTTATTAATGAGAAACTAAACTAAAACACAGATTAAGAAATGTGTTCAAGGTCACCAAAGCTAGTGACAGAAGCAGGATTCGGTATCAGACACTACCACTCCAGAGCCTGTTAATCACCATGCTAAGCTGCCTCCACAGTGACTCTGATCAAAATTCACATTCTTCTAGTGTAGAAATATGGTTATTTGCTACTCTGCATAACTGACCATGCTTAGCCTATTACATAAGACAAGGATATCCAAAATAACCTGATACAGAACCATCACTCCCTATATTATTAAAATTGCTTACCGTTCCCTCCTCCTTGTGCCATGAGCATGACATCTCACTAAGTACCCTGGTAGCCATCCTTCCACTTCTATTTTATTTTTATTTTTTAAAAGGTTTATTTATTTATCTGGCGGGGGGCGGGGAGAGGTGTGAGCAGGAGGGGGGGGTGGGAGGGGCAGAGTGAGAGAGAATCCTCAGACTTCCCACTGAGCATGGAGCCCAACACAGGGCTCAGTCCCAGAACCCTGAGATCATGACCTGAGCTGAAATCAAGTGTTGGCTGCCCAGCCGCACCACCCAGGCGCCCCTCCACTTCTGTTTTAGTAGAAATATACCAATACCAATAAAATGGTTGGTTTTAAATGATCCTAAATAGACCATATCAGATTATTATACTCGACACGTTAAGATATAAACCAAAAGGCAAGTTTCTCTCACACAGATATGCACGGATTACTTGTCTTTCAGCTTGATAAAGCCTCTCCATATATTCCTATTTTCTCTTTTCATAAATTTGTTCTCTGAGCCTTAACTTTTTTTTTTTTAAGATTTATTTTATTTAGTTGACAGAGAGAGACACAGGAAGAGAGGGAACACAAGCAGGGGGAGTGGGAGAGGGAGAAGCAGGCTTCCTGCCTTGCAGGGAACCCGATGTAGGGCTTGATCCCAGGACCCTGGGATCATGACCCAAGCCAAAGGCAGATGCCTAATGACAGAGCCACCCAGGCGCCCAGAGGCTTCACTTTTGATTTAGTTGCTATTTCTGGGAAATCCTTGCTGAATCATATTCTCGTCAAGGATAAATGACCCGAAGGAACAATGTGGAATTAAGAGACACCCATTTTGTCTAAGAATCTGACCATGGGGATCAGGAAGAAAAGAAGTCTGAAAACTCAAAAGCAATAATAGATCAAATTCCAGCGACAGGCAACTGGTTAGACATTTACATAATGGACTACCGATTGGCTCTAAAACAGAATGAAGCAACTTTCCATGTATTAGTACAGAAAGACTTCCAAGGTCTACGAAGTGGAAAAAAAGGTACAGAACAATGAAGACCATACAATCTTTCGTGTAAAAAAAGGAAAATCAGGACTCTGTATTTCTGTCTGCTTACACATGTACAACCAAACTGTAAAGGAACAGAAGAAATAAGACCAGAGATTACTTTAGGGGGTGAGAAATAGGCAGACAGAAGTTTGAGGGAATACCTATCACTGAGTATCTGTTTATACTTCTAGCTCCCCCACTCCACCAATACTTCTTACTTTTAAACAATGAATAGCACCTATTCAAAAATTTAAATCTGAAAATATGCAGAAGTAGGGAAACACAAAGAGCTGCTCCACTGGGAAGACTGCAGCGTTCACAGAGCAATGCAGGGGGAGGACTCTGTTTCAGGGCACAGGTTACTATCCTAGAAGTTCTAAGGTCACTATGAAAGTTCAGATATCATGCAGGTGCTAATTTTTTCCCCCTTAAATAGAGAAAGAATTGGGGAGGAAGGGGAAGCAATCAGATGTAAGCAGCCACACCCTGGTGCATGCGCAACGTTGTGTGTGGAGATGGTTCTACTCGTTGGGTCAGTGGTGTGTCAGCTGAAGGCTCAGTGCTTCACTTCCCACCCCCCACTCCCCATGACTAGGGACAGCTGCAGGCAAAGACGATCTTTGTTTCTTCCAAGTTCATCTGTTTCCCCTGCCAGGATCATAATTCTTCATTTGTGACATCACCATGAGCTATCGTGGGGGGGCTGGGATGTCGCAAACAGAGGATTCTGTCACAAACTGGGGATTCTGGCTCCAGAGTGGGCAAGAGAGAAAAAGAAACTCAAAAGATTGCCTTTTGAGACAAAGCTTTTGCCTATGTAAACCTCAGAAAACGTGACGGAAGGCAGAATCGCTTTCTAAACACACACACACCCCTCAAAAAAACTTATGAATCACAGCACAAAGACACTGTGGTTATTAAAACCAATGGACAGAAGAGGGATGCTAATAAGTTAATGCTGGGACTCTGCATAAGCTAATCAGAAATATTACCAAATAAAAGACCTGCACAGTTTGTTACTTAAGAATAATTAAGAATAATTCTTAACTGTACCCTTTTATCAAACGTTTATTGAATACATTCTACAGAAAGCACTGAGCAAATTCCCGCATATGAAGTAACAATCTGTTCCTTGGATGATACAAACCTCTTTTAAGTGATCCTGAAAACTGATCCTAATCGGTGGTTTTGACCTTTTTAGGGGGCCATTCACCTTCCCTTTTGAAACTCTAATGAAAGCTACTTCCAAATATCATCTAAAGCAGGGAATTAGGAATTATACAGATGAGGCGTAACCACTATAAACAAGATCTAGGAAAATATCTAAAAATTTTATACCTTTCCCATGTTTTCAGATAGGTGAACCCCTTTGGTGCGTAAATCTTCATGGACTAGCACACAGCTCCATAAAGGAGAGTAGTCTGCTTTCACAGAAAGGCCTAACATCAAAACGGTAGTGATGACAGGTTACGTACATTGGTCAAACATCTAGAAGGAGCCTCTATTTTTTATTTAGACCTGCATCTAGTTCACATAAAACAGCAGTTAAAGCTAGCTCTCATACAAAACAAAATGGATTCTCCAAACCTAGTATTTAATTCCAGCTAGCATTCCCTCTATTTGCCAGCACTCTTAGGCTACCATCTTCTATCAAAAGCAGGAACAAACTCAAGTAAACTCACATTGCTTTTTATCATAAAGCCAAATATAATTAAGAAAATAAATACCTTGGCAAAAAGAATTTTTTAGATGCCATTTCTTGCAAAACTTAACATGCTTTTACCACATGATCCAGCAATTGCACTTCTTAGTATTTACCCCAAAGAGGTGAAAACTTACGTCCACACAAAAACCTGAACACAGATGTTTAGAGCAGCTTTATTCATAACTATCCAAACTGTGACTGTAACACATATGCCTCTGGGAGCACCTGGGTGGCTCAGTCAGTTAAGAATCTGCCTTCATCTGAGGTCGTGATCCCCGGGTCCTGGGTTCAAGTCCTGCACTGGGCTCCCTGCTCAGCGGGGAGTCTGTTTCTCCCTCTCCCTCTGCCCTTCCCTCATGCTCGTGCTCTCTCTAGCGTGCACTCTCTCTCAATAAAATCTTTAAAAAAAAAAATGCCTCTGGTGGGGAATGCTGATAATGGGGGAGGCTATGCATGTGTGGGGGCAGGGGGATATGAGAACTCTCTGTACCTTCCTCTCAATTTTGCTGTGAACCTGTTCTTTAAAAAAAAAAATAGTCTTTAAAAAAAGACAGAAAAGAAAAAGGCGAAATCAAACCGAAGTGTTAATTTATTATTCTGGATCTTTTGTACCATGCTACACGCATGCACACCTTCTGTACCTTACTACACGCACACACATGTGCATGCAGCCTTGTGATAAAGGGTAGATGAGATTTCCCAATAGTTGTACTTTACCTTCCGAAAATCCCGCTTCTCAAAATCCGTTTCTGCTATTTTCTCATATTCTATGACCGCATTAGCATTCTTGAACTATATCAGAAAATCAGATAAGGGAAAGTTTTAATGATGTTGTAGATTCAACAACCACAAAAATCAAGGTTTTGATGAATTATGAGTTTAAGAAAATCAGAACCACAGACTTTTCACAAATCAAGTTGGTGAAGATGCAGCCAAGACTCCTAACAGGCAGGCTTAAGCCCTAGCTGCGACCTCAGTTTGAACTTCAAGTCAGGAATACCAGAGTCATGCCTTGACAGACATAAATTAAAGGCACGGCATCATCAGAGGTTGAGTAGAAGTTTCCAGATTCTCACTATAATGCATCCAGGAGTACTGGGAATAATAAATGGAGATGGAACTAAAACACATTTTAGTTGCTACTGATTTAATCAGGATTTGAATTTACTCAACTTCTTTAACCTCACTCAAATCAGTTCCTTGCAGCATCTGCCTGCTCCTCAGCCATCTCAGAAACCCTCCATTTTACAGACTCCTAAAGTATAAATCATATTCAAAACTGTCTACATATAAAAAACTGAGGCTCGGACAGACTATGAGACTTGCCTACAGTTACCCAGGTGTGGCGATGGCAGAAGTGAGACTAGCTCTCAGTTCTTTTTTGGCGGGGGGGGGGGGGGGGG
>LNAC01000091.1:7373578-7404308 GCA_002007465.1 Ailurus styani
GGGGGGTAGCAGCTCTCAGTTCTGACTTTCAGGTCACTATACCAGTGTCTCTTTCCATACGGAAAAGATCAGAACCATACCTCCTGTTGTGCCTGAGCATTTTTGTGATCCAGTTCTAGGGCTCTCTGGAAACTACGACATGCCGCCATGGCATTCCCTAGAGATAGGTGGCATTTGCCCTCTCGTAGATGTCCCTAGAAGAAATGCAAAGAGCGAAGAAAAGAAGCATGATTGGCCAAGCAGAGAGCAATCAACAGTAGCAACAAACACCCATACAAAACCAACATGGGATGAAAGTAGCCAGAGCAGTGGTTCTCACCCAGGGGAGATTCCGCCCTCCATGGGACGGTTAGCAATGTTGAAGACATGTTTGGTTGTCACAGCCGGGGAGGAAGGGGTGCTACTTATACCTAGTGGTTAAAGAGATGCTGCTAAACATCATACAACACACAGCATAGCCCCCTACAACAAAGAATTATCTGGTCCCAAATGTCTAGTGTCAAGACTGAGAAGCCCTGGGCTGAAGGAATGCAACTGCAGCAACCGGTCCTCCCTAGATGGTCGCATTACATACCCGGACGAAACTGTCATCCAACCTCACTGACTGCTGTGCATCTCCAAGAGCTTCCCGGAACTTTCCGAGCATCATCAAAGTGGCTGCTCGATTCCCATAATAGCTAGCATTTTTAGGACGTATATCTACAGGAGGGACAGAAGAAAATAAAATAAAGCTTAGCACGGGTCGCTGCTTCGAAAACTCAAGGGCCATCTCCCCTCAGAACTACATCAAGACAATCAAACTATAATAGAAACTGCTGACATACTCTCTTTAAAAGGCCATGGCCAAATTTTTGACTACCTGTGCAAACAGATAGCAGCAATGCTATGACCAATTAAAAAAAATAAAAGTTACCTAAAAATAATTTATAAAAGCTTTAAAGTGCACTGATTATCCTTTAAAGGGGAAGGGTCAGCATATTCATCTTCTTAATGAATTGTATATAATAAGAGATGAAATGAATTTGCATTCGTTGAATTAGGAGTGGAGAGCCTTTAAGCAAGTTAGGTGAGAGACATGCTGACATGGGATTAAAATATTCTGGCAGATGGAGCATGAAAGTTGTTAAGACTTGATAATTAATATCCACAAGGGCCATTTTCTAACATGGTTAAATGAACTGGAAATGGCTGAGATGCATTTAGGTGGGCTATTTTTTTGCCATATCTAGAATTTCTGGACTTGCCTTTAATTTGTCAAATGAAGAACTACCCTTTTATAAGTCATCCCTCATAACCCAGTTAAGTCTGAAAGATTTCACAGGGTAAGTTATGAACCCACTAAGCTAAAGGCTATTTTTTCAAGAGGCGCTACTTATAATAGCACTTATATTTAGCAAATTTATCTTTCAACATAAGCAGTAGGACCTTCTCACCTATGGCTTTTGTATAATAGTTATAAGCTTCATTGTAATCTTTCTTGGCATAGTATGCATTTCCTTGTTCCTTGAAAGACTCTGCTTCCCTGAAAAGGAAAGAGAAAGAGGAGCATGTTATACACAGGGAATAACCTCTGTAATCTCATGGGAACAATCTTTGGTCTAGAGCCCCGGGCATACTGAGCTGAAAGTTAGTGTGATACTTGAAGGAATTTATAGATTTGTTTGATGCTATTTTTTTTGGTCACTTAGATACATTCAAACTAAACCAAGTAAACTTCTCTCATGTTACCTGCCTTTCCTCGCTATTCCTGTCTATAGTCATATCCCATACAACAAGCAAATTTAGACATCCTCTCACAGAGACTGAAATTTTTTAAGTTTATTTACTTATTAAGTAATCTCTATATCCAACACAGGGCTCAAACTCATTACCCCAAGATCAAGAGTTGCATGTTCCTCTGAGCCAGCCAGGTGACCCTGAATTTTTATACTGATTTCCTTTCCACCGTGTCACAACTGCTACCTCTTTAGCAAACATAAAAAATCAGTTACAGATCATTCCACTCAGGGGTAATGATTTCCTAATGTGAAATGGGTCACATCCTTAGAGTTCTAATAATTTATTTTCTTGAGAACTGGCTCATGCATTTGTCACCGAAAGGACAAGCAGAGCAAAAGCAGGTGCCAAAGGAGTTAAAAGCATAGCATATTGGTGTTTAAGATGGAGGACGGAATTGAGTGACAGCAGAGACCAAGAACTTGATAACAGGGACATATGAGGTACAGCCTGCCAGTGCCATGCTTTCAATTAGTACCCATCTACTGATGTTCTCTCTGCCTATCACATCCATGTGGGTACTTAAGCCCCCCAACCGTTCCTATAGTACCTTGTATAACCACCAAATGGATAATATCAGAATTTCTGTCCTATTCCAAGATCCATTTTTGAAGCTGTGCTATTAGGCAAATTGTACTTTCCAAAAGGAGTAATGTTATGTCAGGAGAATTATATTCCAGATCAAGGAACTAGAATCAAGTAAGACATGACCAACAATGTTTTAAAAGAACTAGTAACCTCTACCAAAGATACCCCAGATCATTCTAATGACCAAATTGAGTGACAAAGATTAATTCTTTACCCAAGTGATTCCTGCAACATAACTAAATATCTGAGCATTTTTGTTATAAGGAAGAATCTTTGTTTCTTTTTCTGTCCTCTACACATCCAAAAAAGAATCCAGTTCAAGGGAAGTAGGGACAAAAGTACTCAATTCTTAACACGGTGATGGTATGGGAGTTTACAGCTTGATTCTATGGACATCAGCATTGGGAAGATTTGGTTTATTTACTTACGTATTTTAAACTATAAAGTGGCAAAGCCGCCCTCCTTTTATTGAGGCGATCTCCCTTTCCATTCTTCTCCAGCACTGTCCTGGCAAGCCCTACTAACATGAAAAGGCTGCTAGAAGAAAGGAGAAGGAAAATAGGAATGATCTATAAATGTTGACAGATTTGAACTGTGATGGACATAAATCTCTGACTAATTTACACCAACTGGTACAATGCCATATAGAGGGCATTTGCTATTAAAAGTCCTCAAGAAGGATCCCCCAACTGGAAGATTTATAGGACCAACTGCAAACTTTCTACATGGTATACACCATCCTATAACTCTAAAGTAAGCAAGGCACTGTAAAAACTATGAGGAGCCTATCCTGTAAGAGCAGACATGCCAAGAGATCTGAAGAAAGGGCTTCCCCAACACTGGATGTCAGACGCTGAGTCAAAGGACTGTGAAGAAATGGAGTGGTAAATTCAAAGGAAACATTGGGCCCACAATGAACCTGAGAAGACCTAGTCTTCTCTTCAGCTAGCTAGTGGCCAAGAATACACAAATCCTTGAGGAAAACCAAGGGTATCCAGGCACTTGGACAGACACCATATTAGCAGTAGAAAGCTTGTTAGTCAAAGGTGAAGCAATCTGTATAGCTACAGAAAGGTGCTCTTTCTTTCCTAAAACACTAATTTCCATGGAGGCGAGGGACTTCACCACCGGCTTCTATAAAAACACAAAAGATGATTTCTGTGGAAAGTCAGAAATAATTAATGAAGCCTGGTACTTTCCATGCATTATCTTCCTACCAGGTGTTTCATTATTCCCATTTCTCAGAGGAATAAAATAAGGGGTAGAGGTTAAAAACTGGCCCAAGGCCAGGATGTCAAGTCACACCTGTCAGATTCCAAAGCTTGTGCACTGTCTACTATGCTAAGCTTTCTCTCCAATGCCCATCTCTAGCTATTGCTTAAGACTTTAAAAATTAATCTGTCCTGCTAGGAACAAAACATGGGCAATGAATGTGAATTTCTTCAAACTAAGATATAAAATAGCCCCAGCATACAAAATCCAACTCCGGAACTACAACCTGGATTTAAACAAGCTAAATGACATTCCTAACAATTAGACACAGAGAGAGCAGGGCTCCTTTCTCTTTAAGACGCAAGACCTAGTGAACTGGACTTTGCCTCCCCCAAGAAATGCATTTCATTTTAGTAAATGGTGAGTAGATTCCATTCTAGAGCAAACAAAGCGAGTAATGTAGAGTCAGCCCACAGCAGAAAGAACAAGAAGAATTGTGTTGTGACAAGTTACCATGTTTTTAACCTCACACTGCACAGCATCAGGCCAGAATTAGCTATTCCCACACAACTGCCTCATGAAAAGGACTTATTTTCATAGAAACATGGTTGATTTACAGCTGCCTAAACAATGGGCACTTAGTGCTTTTAGGCTGAATGCTTATTTTTTGCCTCCAGGTCCAACTCCCAAAGTGGAGTCCCTCCATCATTTTGAACCTCCCCACCAAATACGCGACAAGCTTTAACCAATGGGCCTGACCCTGTGAGACCAGCCGAGGAAAAAGTGGATCTTTGGAATCCAGCATGGCAGCGGTAAGAACTGAACAAGGCTGCATCAGGAACAATTCCAGAGTCAAATCCATTCAAGTCCTGCCCTGGGAGTCTGCTCTGAGAAAGGGCTGAAGCTTGTTCAAGTTGCCCTTACAGCAAAGGGACTGAAGGATGAGATGTCAAAGGCGTGGGACTGGAAAAGAAGGAGAAGAGCTGGTTAACAGGGGGATTGAGGGCAGTTTGGTGCTGGTATCTGTCACTCCACTCACCGCCAGTATCAGCGGATATGATAACCAAGTGAAGTTACAGCATGTACCTATCAACAAAACACATCAGCACTGAGAACGGAAGGACTGAAATTAATTAGGTCCACCTGGACCAACCAAAAAGAGGAAAGAGGTCCAAAAGGGCCTAAATTACACTACAGGTTATTTTCTATGGTCACAAAATAAAATTCAGGGCGCCTGGGTGGCTCAGTGGGTTAAAACCTCTGCTTTCGGCTCAGGTCATGATCTCAGGGTCCTGGGATCGAGGCCCGCATCGGGCTCCCTGCTCAGCGGGGAGCCTGCTTTCCCCTCTCTCTGTCTGCCTGCCTCTCTGCCTCCTTGTGATCTCTCTCCTCTGTGAAATAAATAAAATCTTAAAACAAAACAAAACAAAAAACCAAAATAAAATTCAGACTAAACCCTGAAATATAATACCACTTCAAAACAGAGACTTGGCCATAGCTGACCTACTAGAGCTATTAATAGCTATACTATATCTCTAGTACTTTTTCAGATTTTCAAAGGCATTCTGAGGGAAGATCTGGGCCTCCTGAAGTGGTTATAGCGATACTCTCACAAGTCCTTCAACAGAGAAAGAGCCAGTGAGGTATCCAAGGCAGCTGCACAGGCTGCCTAACTCCAACAGTCCCAGGTGTTTTCCCCACTAGATCCTGTTACCCAATGTCAAGGTTTTTAGATTAAAACTAATTTATCTAGTTTCCCACCCAATCTCTAAGCAGAATAAGCTTCACTTCTGACTCGCCTGGAGATGCTAGGAAAAACTCTATCCTCCACCAAACCAATCCTTTCACTTTAATAGCCAGCAACAAATTCCTGTGAAAAGAGCTAGTGAAAGATTTTCAAAAACTTCTGTCCTCTTTGGAGGTATAGGGGGAGGGTCCACCACAATAGGATCAGTGCTGGAGCGCCTGGGTGGCCCTCTCTCTGAAAGAAACAGGTAAGGAGACTACATTCCACTCCTCTTGGTCTGCTTTGCTATTTTAAAATGTATTTCTTTACTTTTTGGAAATAACTTCATCAATCAGAAAACTGCAGCCTGACACCTGCTCTTCTACACTACACATGTTAAAAATCTGTATATCCTCTGATCATGGAGTTATATTCTCTTTCCCCCAATGTAGCACTTGTTCATCACAGAAGCTAATTACTCCAATGAGGAGTGCCAAGGGAACCGTTTGGTATCACACAGGTCTTAGCAGGGCTCAGCATCATGTGATCAATTCAGACAACTTGGGCTTATGATCACCAGTCAACTCTGCATGTTTATAGCTCAGCTAAATTAAACATACATTAAAACAGTGCAGTTCACAATGCAACGTGACCCAAATTAGAAGCCCTATAAAAAATCTCCATTTTCTTTCTAAATACTTCCAAGTTGCATGGTAAAGCAAGATCTTTGCCTTAGACCAACCAGTCTATCTTTTAGCAATGAAAGAGAGAATTTTACTCATCAGCATTCATTAATGCAGGGTTCACTGGGTGGCAGTTTTTGAAACGCCCTCAATATGACTGAGTTATCTTTGGAAATGCCTCACATTTCATGTATTTGTGAATTATTAAAATAGGGATGAGATGCTTCAGTATTCATACCGTGTCACTTTAAGGTTTATTACATCTGTGCATAAAAATAAAGATTAGCAGGGTGCCTAGGTGGCTCAGTCAGTTAAGCATCTGCCTTAGGCTCAGGTCATGATCCCAGGGTCCTGGGATGGAGCTCTGGCATTGGGTCTCCTGCTCAGGAGGGAGCCTGCTTCTCCTGGCTGCTTGTGCTTTCTAGCAAATAAATAAATAAAACTTAAAAAAAAAAAAGACTAGAACAGTTCCCTATTCCATAACACTTGCAACTTAGGAAATGTGGATTCGATTTTTGTATGAGAAAAACATACCTGACTGCTTTTAATTATTTCAAGTGTTTGGCTAGAATAATGTATTTTTAATAAAGTTCAGCTCTTCTAATAGCCATTAGTAATACTTTAAATCAAAAGAGATGCAGGAGCTTGAATGAGATTTTTTTTTTTTTTTTTGTATTTTCTTGATGTATTCGGCTACTTCTGATGTGGCAGAATAATCTAACTGCTAAAAATACAACCCAGGACAAGATGATTTCTTTTGTTAGAGCAGAGGAGTGTTTCAGGGCCTTCGCTTTTAGAGACTATTCTACTGGCAGGAAGAATCTTAGAAGATACCGATTAACAATAATACTTTATACTGTCCTTGAGTCAAATATACTTTATGCATTCTTACTGTATTTACTACTTCCAAAATGTCACCTTCACTCTGTGATTGGTGTACCCATTTCTTTTATTCAGTCAAGTATTCTAGTTGCCCCTTGACCTAGAAACATCCTCCACCCTTTAGAATTTACGGGATCTTGGCCAGTCTCAGAGTAGAAATTCCTTCCTCCTTCCCACAGCCTGAGACCTCTTGTCCCCAAAGGCATGTCACAGGGCCTGTTTCATGTTGTACTCTCTCTGACCTCCATGAGAAAATAAAGTAAAAGGAGCCCGGGACCCTTTTATTCCATCTTACCAAATGCATACTATTCTTTCTTTGTTTTCTAACTAGTCTACGGATGAAATGACAATTTTTATCTATGTAGGTAGGTAGCACTAATTCCATGGATTCAGTGCTTGCTGAATGCAAGGTGCTATATACTGGGTGTGAATAAAGGTTTCGAAATGGTCCAGAGAAAACAGAGGGCGGGGTCTCCAACTGCTACCAGGCAGTAAAAGTGAGCTACATACCTTCCTTTACCCAATTTGCTTTAGAACAACTTCTGGTTTCACTTTAAAGCACAATTAAAATACCCACCCATCTTCCAAAAAGAGGGGAGGAGATGAAGATGAAGAAAACTCATTAACATACCAGTTCAAATTGTTCTCTTTCTGGACATTCGGGGGAAGTCTCAAGAGGGGCAGAGCCAGAAAGGACCAAGTGGAGTCACAGATACAGTCTACAAAAGGCAGCAGCACTCTCTACTGCTCGAGTAGGGAAGGACACCAGGCAACACACGAGTTAGCAATGTCTTACTCAGTGTGGGGGGGAAAAAAGCAACCAACTAATCAGTTGACCCAGAGGGAAATCCTATTACTTCACACAGAAAGATAGTCACATGAAATAGATGACTCAACCACAATACATTTATGGTAGGCTCCTTAAATGGGAGGTGTCACAATCTGTACTATCTACCCTAACCTTTACTCCAGGGGAGAGGAGACCCAACCATAAAGCTGCTTCTGAGAAACAAGCTTCTCAGAAGCCATCTGAGGACATAAATCACTGACCTCTCAGCAATAGCCAGAGTCTTGTTTTCATAACATACCCCAAAACGCACCATTTCCTATCCCTTGGTTCCCCATTTTGTGAGGTCTCCTACTACCCTCATCGGGACATTAGCACCCAACAAAAATCTAGAACTAAGGAACTTTAATTAAAAAAAAAGGCTTTCTGAGTTTTTTGGGGAGGTGGGGGTGGAGGTGGGAACCAGAGTGGGAAGTCTAGATTGTCAGTTGGTATGTGGCTTCTAGAGTTCTCACAAAAGATACTAAAATAAAAGTTCTCTTGGTTCCTTACTTTAACAGGTGATTGACTTTCTCAGAACAAACTGTCGGAGGAAGAACTTGCAGGACAGAAACTCCCCAAGAATGAGAGAAAATGTTGCTTGCCTCACACACCCTCCCCAACAGCCTAATAATAGAATCAAAAGAGATGGTTAACACTTTGCTTATCTGACAATCTGGCTTCCCCACAAAAACTCTAAGTCCTGGGCGCCTGGGTGGCTCAGTGAGTTAAAGCCTCTGCCTTCAGCTCAGGTCATGATCTCAGAGTCCTGGGATCGAGGCCCATATCTGGCTCTCTGCTCAGCAGGGAGCCTGCTTCCCCCTCTCTCTCTGCCTGCCTCTCTGCCTCCTTGTGATCTCTCTCTCTCTGTGTCAAATAAATAAATAAAATCTTTAAAAAAAACCCAACCAAACAAACAAAAAAAACCTCTAAGTTCTGTGACACAGAATATTAGGGTTCAGAATTAGACTCTGAAAGTCAAATATTCCTCTTCATATTTTCATTCTCAAAAGTCTCAAACACTCACGCCCCTGCCAATGGTGGGATAAAACACAGGAACCACTATTTTGATTTAGATGGGGAAGAAAAAAAATTGTCAATCCAATAAAATGAATAGACATTGGGATAACTTGTGTGATGACTCCTGCTCTTACTACTAAAATTCAGAGAGTTTAAAAGAATACCTGGAACGACCTCTAAGTAACTTCCACATCACTCAGCACTGGAGAAAAGGGACCAAACATTACTGGAATAAGGGAGAAATGGGCTCTCAGAGAGGCTGTGCATCAGACCACAAGGCACCTAGGTAGCCGCTGACCATTGTTTTCCAATCTTCTAAAGTCCTAGAGAAAAAAAGCAAAGGCAAATGCCCAGTACTCAGCTTTTAAAAACTTAAAATACTAGCTTCAATGAC
Source organism: Ailurus styani (assembly GCA_002007465.1). Lineage (NCBI taxonomy): Eukaryota > Metazoa > Chordata > Mammalia > Carnivora > Ailuridae > Ailurus > Ailurus styani. The sequence goes on from LNAC01000091.1 coordinate 7,382,686, forward strand.
TACACTCATCCCTGATTGGCTAGAATGTTCAATAAGCCTGGGTTTTAAGCCAATCAGATTTCTGGTCGTTGGGAATGGACTAGACACTAGAGCAACTGCCATTCAACTGGCTCAATTTGGTTGGTTTCTGGTTCTGGTTAGTATGTGGACCTGAATTAAAGGAGCAAGGACAGAGAGACCCTTCCTCTGTACTCTACCTTAACTCCAGTTATGATTTAACAATGTTTTTAAAGATTTTTAGTAACCTCTACACCCAACGCGGGGGTCGAACTCACAACCACAAGATCAAGAGTTGTATGCTCTATCGACGGAGCCAGCTAGGCTCCCCTGATTTAACAATTTTGCCACTTGTTAATGTCAGAGTCAATTAAATTAATCAAGTTCAATCCTGGTATTCAGGATTCTGTATTCCTAGCTTTATCCTTTCCTTAACCATGACTTAGCAGTCCCACATCCCATTTCTTCACCTCTGACCCCACATTTAAAGTATACCAAAATAAAAATGAAGGGTGAAAGCAGAGTTTTCACTAATTTGAATTTAAGGTCAAAGATAATGTCCCATTCAGCCTGTGGGCTTACTGAAATGTTTAGCTGCCTACTCTCAAATCTCAAGAGAAAGTTTAGAGAGACAAATGACTAAGAATTTAAAACAGAGGAAGAAGAGCTGGGGAAGGCATCCCCACAAGCTCTTCAGTTATGGCCATGAACTCCAAAACGTCCCAGGAAGCTGTAGTAAATAAATAGCAACTGCAGCAGACCCTGAGATATGGATTCAGGGTTCAGTGTTCCCCAACAACAACATAGAGAAATAAAAAACAAGCTCTATAGAGTTCACAATACCTGGATACTGAGAAAGGACCTAATGTTCTTGCTTGAGTCCACCATGAAAACAGACACAGAGAAGATTAACAGATCAAGGAATCAGATAAGCATGTTCTATTTCCTAAATCTAACAGCTTCCATTGGTTCCTTTAGACCTTATTGTCCAGTCATGCTGGATACATGCTGAGACACAGAAGTGTTTCCTCTCTATTCATGAGCAACTTGAAATCTTTCAGTTTTACCATAATAAAGACTACCTACCAACCTGCGGGTGGGGGTTGTTTCCCTAGTCCAGGAAATGTGACCAGAGAGCCTTCACTTGAAACAGGTATTCATATATCAGATAAAGAAATCAGCAACTTCCCAGGAAAGTATAAGGATTGAAATTAAATTAAATTAGCTGAATTGTAAGACCTCTGAAATTTATCTCTCTGGCTCCCCAAGTAGCTTTCTCTGTTCTGGTAGGCAAAGAGAAATAAATAATCTTCATGTTCAGAATCCTGATCTATTTTGGAGTGCCAACTAATACATCTTTTATTTTAGCCTCTCAGCTGCTATGGGGGGAAAAGAACTTTGTCAGAGTGACAGACAAAAAAAAAAAAAAAGAAGTCCATTTCTTTTCTCTGTAGAGACACTAAAGCTAATGAAATAAAACATGCAGCCATTTAAAATGCTGCAACCGTGAGGCCCCATGTCTTGAAAGCTCTTCTCACCTTGCCCCCTGTGGGGCTCTAACAATTTAGCAGCAGCAGCATGCCCTTGAGCCAAGATGCAACCAAAGACTCCTTGCTGGACTTCACAGAAACAACCCAAGAGACCCATCAACTCCTGTGTCCCCAAGTGAACTGGTAGTAGGACTGTAACAAGAGACACACACTTGGCCAAATTTGTAAGGGATGTCCCTATCCCTGCCCTCAGCTATGGCTACAAAGGATTACAGGATACATGAAAAATGTAAAACCACCTGCCTCCAAAACTTCCACATCATCGCTCCATTTTCAGCACTGGAAATCCATACATAAACAAGGCTTTTTCTTATTAACAGAGCCTAGTGTTTACTCTCCTAAGGATGCTTTATATGGCAGAAAGTCAAACTGCGATTTTATTTCACTCCATTTTTCCTTCTGATTTGCTCACCTAAGTGGTATATAATAAGTATCTATGTCTTATTATAACTAAAAGAGATCTATATAAATATGTATCATGTATAAGTCTATTTAGGAAAGATGTATTTTTTTCCCGTTAAATTTACAGTATTTTTTCTCAGTGGTCGATAAAACAACTGTGCATTTCACACTCAATGACATCTTAAATTCCACGAAATAAGGCAATTAACCTAAGTCAACACCTCTCCTGATTCTGCTGTACTGCTACCAAATACTATGTTTTTGTGTGATGTAGTCATGTTACAGCATTACCTATTTTCCATTTCTTAATATAGCTTCAGGTTCATTTACTATAATTTTATGAGGCTGTGTTTGTTTAAAGAACAACCTGCTTTAGATAGAGGGCTCTGAAGCAAAACCCCAATTAGCGACAAAGATCTATACTTAGTAGGAGAAGGTTTTTTCAAATTACTACATATAGCCCAAGTCCCTATTTATAGCACATAAGAACACCCCCACTGAACTCTTTACAATCCAAGTATATTCTTGCAATTAATATAAGCTCTGTCCGTGTGGGGCTGCGGGTGGGGGTTGTTTCCCATTTTGTAGTTCCTTAATGATGCTTAATTCTAAACACCTGAGAAGAACTAGGTACGATGTGAAAACTCAAAACTAAAAACAGAGACTAGACTTTGGTATCCTGCCTTCTCTGATTACCCCTGGGCCTTACTACACAATTTGTCAAGCCTCTCGGTTCTCAACCCATCTTGGGACACAGGCTGCAGTAAACTACCCTGAAGCTTGCTAACTATTCATTCTGCCATAGTGAGTACTTCCTGTATGTCTAACTTGGCCAAGTAAAGAATTCTCAGAATCCTGGTTTCCATTCTCATGAAGCCAGACTGAAGTCATACAGGGTTTAGTACAAAGATAAGAAAGATGAGGAAAGGAGACTGAGGGAATTGTAGCCAATTAATCTGCAGTTGATAAGGAAAGGGCTCCCCGGCTTCCTGAACCTTTTCGTTAATTCTCCTTCAGGATGAGGACAAGTCTAACTACCCACAATCGTGTTCCAACCCACTTCCAACAACCTGCCTTAGCTGTAGCCAGAATCCAGAGTGTTCTCGAAAACCACTCACTCAGCAGCTCCCTTGGCTAGTCCAGACTGGCAATCTCGAGCCACTGCGGCTGCCCAGCAGCGCCAACAGCGCCCAAGCAGTTCCTTCCTCTCTGCTGTTTAACGCAAGAAAGAACAGTCCTGGGAAGAATGAGGCTCTTCCTCCGGAAGGACGGAGGGGCAAGAGTTCGACGTGTAGAGCACGAGAGAAGGCCCTCACTCTTCCTTCCTTCTCTCTCATCTCCGACTTCTGGGGTACGGGGAAGGGGCACCAGGTCAATAATGGAGAGAGACACACTCGGACCAGCCTAGTGGTCGCTGGGGTACCTTACTGAGCAATGAGGGTGAGAACAGGGGGTGAGGAGAACAAGGGCTTTGGAGATGCAAAGTGCTGACAGACAACAATGCATAGAAGTTAACAAGAGAAGGGGGGCCCGGGGTCGAGCTGAGGAAGTCGTCATCGTCGCCGCGCTGCCTCCCCCACCCCACAACAGACCTCTGAGATCCCCTCAGAGACCCGGCCTCCGTAATAAGGGCGACGTTCCTCCTGGCTGCAGAACAAGGCTGTGCCTCCGTTCCCCGACCAGGCGGAAGCAGGAGGGGAGGGCCGACCTCCGGGAGCGCCCCTTCAGGGGGTCTATCCGGACTTATCTCAAATGGGGGGGTCGCGGAGGGCGGGGCATCGCCTCAACAGGGGTTGCATCATGGCAGGGACGGGTTTCCCGGGGTCATGCAGTTGAAGCTCGCCCCTTCCACTTCCCCGCTACCCGGTTACCTCTTCGCTTCCTCGTCGTCGTGCAGCTCTGGCTCGGTCGCCGCCATTACCACATCGCACTCCGCGGCAGCCGCCATCTTACCGCCGGGACCAGAGAGGCGGGCGGGAGGCAGGCGGTGAAGAGCACTTCCGGCTGGAGCATCGAGCAGCTGAGCGGCGCTGCGCCCAGAGAGGCTCCCTCGGGCCCGTCTACCAGCGAGAGGCTCCGCTTGGGGCCAGAGCGGCCTCCCGCCCCCGGAGGTCCACGGTGGTCTCCGCGCCGGGGCGGGGGCCCAAGGACCGTTCCTGTGCGTAGGGGGCGCCACTTTATCCGTGGGTCGGAAGTGGGGGGGTACAAGAGGGTGACGCCTCTCTAGGCCTGAGTTGTCCTCAGTATTCTGAGAGCTTCGTTGCCATAGCAACTTCCAATCCTAGAGAGTCTCCAGTAAGATTCAGGAGAGTCTGAGTTGGGTTGAGGACTCGAGATGACCCAGGGCTCCCGAGGGCAAGATGCCCCACTACTACCTTCCCGACCTTGGAGTGTGTCCACACCTTCCTCCCGGGAAAGGCAAGAAGACACACTTTGAGCCCAGTTCCCCCCGCTTTCATCGGCCCTTGGAAGCCCTGCCCAACCAAGCCAGGGGAACGCAGGGCGTCTTCACCCTGCGCCTTTCATCCCCTCTGGATCTCCAAGCAACAACTGGTTCATCACCCTAATGACGCTGACCCTTTTATGAGGCTGCTTTCATGTCAGCTGCCTGGGAGTGCCATCTCAGCATTAAGCCTAGGGAGGGTGGCACGGCGCCCCAGACCCTGCCCTGGAGTTTATAAGGCAGCTCGCAGGGTGAGGTCCCTGCTCCATAGTGTCCCCAGTACTCTAACCCTTTATAGAAACACCCTGCTCAGCACGCTTGTCTTGCCGAATGCAGTCTGGACTGGGAACTCAGGGCAAGGACACAGCTTAATCACCTTTGTAGTACCTCCCTCACTCAAACCAATAGTATTTGTGGGTATGAATTAAACTGGAGTTTTCTGAGGTTAAATAGGGGAAGTCTGAGGTTAAAATTTTGGAGTTAAGAGGAACTAAAATAAGGGCGCAAGTGAATTCGAAAAGGATGGACTTCATTCCTCCACTCCTCCCTAGTATGTGCCATTCTCAGTAGGCTTCTTGCAAGGTCCTGTTTATTGGACAGGACAGGCACAGTGATTGGGAACAGAGAAGTCATTCATCTAGCCAATCATTCACTAACCTCTCCAAAGTGCCTACTTTGTGCTAGGTTGGGAGGGCACAGACTCACAGACCACCTGCCCTGTCTGCCAGTGGCTCACAGTCCACCGTCTACTGCAGGAAGCCAACCTGTCTTTAGACCGTCTTCCCACTGTGTTCTTTGCATCTAAGCCAACTCATTTATTCTCATAACCTTAATTTTAGCTGTAGATGACACTGAACTCTGTTGATATCTCTAACCTAGACTTCTCAGTTGTGAATTCTTGATCTCTATATCCAACTATCTACTGGATCTCTTGGGTGTTTCACAAATCCTGGAGACATATTTAAGTTGAACGTGTCATTCTCTCCCCCTTTCAACAAAAGAAGAAACAAAGGCGGTACTTGATTCTCTTTTCCTCAATTCCTTATCTTGTCAAATCGATTCACCATGCGATTGGTCACCAAATTAGAAAGATAGGAGACATGATAAACTCCCTCTTTCTTACTCCTGACTCCCAATTTATCACCAAGCCTTTTTTATCCTCCTACCAAACGTCATCTAAATCTCTCTCTCTTTCTTCCATCCCAATTCAGGCTCTCATCACTTTTATTTTTAAAACTTGGAATATTACCATATTCTTCATTCTATTCATTACTAACTGGCCCGCAGTCTCATCTCTCACCATTTTTACTCTTCTTCCAATGACTTTCTACACTCGATCTAGCGAAAAGGCTGAGAAGTAATTACCAATGACTTTCTTAAAAGCAGAAACTGATCATGCCCCTTCACTGGCATAAAATCTATCAATGGCTTTCCACTGCTGTTAGGATACAGTTGGAACTCTTTGACCTACCACACAAGGTCTTTGATTATTTTCCTCCTTTCGGCTATCAATATTGACCCCAAATACTTGTAGTTCCAGAAAATGCCATGACTTTTGCCAGTTTCCTCCACCCTTTCCTTCCACGCCCTTCAAATCTCAAAACAGACATAACCTCCTCCAGGAAGTTTTCCGGGATGCCCGCTGTCCGTGAAGTTAAATACCCTTTGGTGTGCTCCCACAGCACCTCCGTAATAGTTCTCACCATGCTGTATTATAACTGTTGGTTTAGATGTCTAACTCCTCTGGACCGTGACCTAATTCGTCCATTTTTCTCTCAGCATGCGGTTTTGTACCTGGCACAGAGCAGGTCCTCAGAAGACACCTGACGAATAAACGATTGAATAAAAGAGGTGTTACTACGCTCTGGTAGTCTTTAGAGAAAGAACTGTTGGGCATCAGAGACACCAGCACCCCGCGTCCCGGGAGCCTAGAACCGTGTGCTCAGGGGCACAGCCCGCCCAGGTCCCGTCGTTCTCCCCGCCCGCCTCTGGGGGCGCTGTGTGTCCGGCTCCCGCTGGCCGCCGCCGGAATTGGTCATGCCGGACGGAAGCTGGGGGGGCGGGGCCGGACGGAGACTGAAAGGACCCCGGAGGAAAAGCAGAGTCCTGGGAGCTGTGCTGCCTCTTCCCTGGTCCCGGCGCGCCTGGAGGGGCCCGGCCGGGGTGCTGCGAGGGCTCCGGGAGGTATGGAGCTGGGAGGCCACTGCGTCCGGGCCCCTTTAGGTGGGGTGTCTCTGTCTCCGATCCCCTCTGGGGGCCCCCCTCGGAGGGAAATCGGTGGCGAAAGCCCTCTGGCAGTCTTTCTTAGGGGTATCCCTTAGTTGCGGGGCCCGCAGGTGGGAGGAGGGGTCTGTATCAGGAGTTTACTCGAGAGGTCTCTGTTTGGGACACCTTTTGGGAGCACATCTGTATCTGTTCTCTGGGGCAGTCTTAGTCTGGGGCTCCTTTTGGGAAGCCTGTGTTTGGGATGCCTTCGACGAGATCTCTGTTTGGGACCTCTTCGGAGAAGGGATTTCTGTGTCTGAGCCTCCTCATCCTGCTTTGTCGGTTCAAGGGCAGCACATATTTTCTCCTTTCCGAAGCCTTTTCCCCTTAGATTCTTTCACTCTTTTCTTTCTTGTCTGATGTTCTTCATTTTAGCCATGGACTTGACTGGGAATTAGAGGGAATTAACTGTTGTCCAGGTAAATCATACAGGAAGGCAAAGTACCTCCTTATTTGCTCACTCTCCCCATGAAGAGTGGTTTAAGACAGATCCACACAAAACAGCATTCCTGCTTATTTTTCCATGGAGTCATGGTTCGAGACCAGAAGCTGAACCAGAGCTCCCTTCGGCAACTGGTCTTCCACATCCTGTGCACAGAAGGGAGCCTGGGCAGTGGCTCCTTTAAACCAGAGACTCTCTTCCCCCTTTATCGCAACATTTACTGAGCACCTGCCCTGAGCCAGTTACTGGCCCTGTACTGGTTACAACAAAGATGAGTAAAGTGTAGCTTACTGTCCAGTAGTGGACATAGACACATCATTCCAATACACCCTGACCCTAGTTGGGGACAGACATTGCTGAATCCCTGAGGCTGTGTATTCTGTCCAGATCCTGGGCTCTCAGTTACAGGAGGTCTGCCCTCTGTTTTCATTCGACCTCACTCAGTGTGCTTCTGCTTTTCAAGGTTGAAGGCTAAGCATGGGGAAGAGCTGCAAGGTGGTCGTGTGTGGCCAAGCATCTGTGGGCAAAACTTCAATCCTGGAGCAACTTCTGTATGGGAACCATGTAGTAGGTGAGTGTTGTTGGGGGTGGGGGCATGGTGGAAGAAGTTGAAGAATAAGTAGGATTTGATCACAACACAAAAAGTCTAAAAGCTGCTGGTGGTGGTTATTGTACCCCACAGAGTAAAACCTGCATAATGACTCCAACCCTAGCATATTGAAATCTGGAGAGAGGAAATCCAATACTTGAGATAGGGAGGAAGAATTCTCAAATCACACTTTTGCTTAGCATGGGATTAGCATGAGGTTAATGTCTGTTTCCTGCTCCCCGCCCCTCAAGTCATCCAGTCCTGCTGGACTGTCCATCCCTGGCCCTCTCTCCTCCACCCCACGTTCCTTTCTCTCTCTGGCTGGTAAGCCTGTTAAGATATACTTAGTCCCGGGCGCCTGGGTGGCTCAGTGGGTTAAAGCCTCTGCTTTCGGCTCAGGTCATGATCTCAGCGTCCTGGGATCGAGGCCCGCATCGGGCTCTCTGCTCACCAGGGAGCCTGCTTCCTCCTCTCCGTGTCTCTCTGCCTGCCTCTCTGTCTACTTGTAATCTCTCTCTGTGTCAAATAAATAAATAAAATCGTAAAAAAAAAAATTCTTTAAAAAAAAAAAAAAAGATATACTTAGTCCCTCATGTTTTCCATCTGCCTTCTCTCTACAAACAAGTTTTCTCTTCCTCTTGTTCCAGGTTCTGAGATGATTGAAACCCAGGAAGACATCTACGTGGGCTCCATTGAGACCGACCGGGGGGTGCGGGAGCAGGTGCGTTTCTACGACACCCGAGGGCTCCGAGATGGGGCAGAGCTGCCCCGGCACTGCTTCTCCTGCACTGACGGCTATGTCCTGGTCTACAGCACGGACAGCCGAGAGTCCTTCCAGCGTGTGGAGCTGCTCAAGAAGGAGATCGACAAATCCAAGGACAAAAAGGAGGTATGTGTTGTGGGTGGGGGTTGGCCCACAGGTGATGAGAGGGAGTGGGCCCTGGGCTGGCTTTGGGGAGCCTGGCATGGCTCTGGTTTTCATTCCTATCCCAGGAGGTGGGGGAGGAGCTAAAGGGGGGATGGAGGCCCCTGGAGGCGGTCTTCTCCGCTGGAGGCAGCCATGTGTTGAGGCAGCTCGACTAGAGAGGCTTTTCTTTAAGTTAGAGGTTCCTGACCTAACCCCAGAAGCCCCCACTAATCTTTCTTGATGGTGGTTCCTTGCTCTTAGCTGTGAAGTCCCCTCTGTTCCCAAATCCCCCTGAAAGCTGCAGGCATTTGGGTGGTGCTCCCTTACCAGTTGTTTAGACAGACAGACTGATTGCTAGTAACGAGTAGGCATAGGCAATAGAGGGCTTGTAAGGGAACTCCTGGAGGGAGGGCCAGAAGGAGGCCAGAATTTAAGCAGAGGAAGGAGAGGACAAAGCAACCATTTCCCTCTCCCCATTGTTTCTAATATAGGAAGAGGTGAAACATTAGCCATTGAGACTTTCCCTTCTCTTAGGACTCCTAGGTAGGTACCTGCCGTCACACCCAGGCCTGAGGTCCACGGTACATCCTCAGGTCTCTACTCTGTCTTCCCCAGGTCACCATCGTGGTCCTGGGCAACAAGTGTGACCTGCAGGAGCAGCGGCGTGTCGACCCAGACGTGGCTCAGCACTGGGCCAAGTCTGAGAAGGTGAAGCTGTGGGAGGTGTCTGTGGCCGACCGCCGCTCCCTGCTGGAGCCCTTTGTCTACCTGGCCAGCAAGATGACCCAGCCCCAGAGCAAGTCTGCTTTCCCCCTCAGCCGCAAGAACAAAGGCAGCGGCTCCTTGGATGGCTGAAGAGCCGCCATCCCTTCTCCACCTTCCCAGCCTCATTCCAGCTGCTGGGACTCTGGAAGATGTGTCCAGGGGTGGGGTTAGGCAAGCTGTTCTTCCCAGGCCAGGCAGCTGGGCTGTCCCAGGCTCAGGTCACTTTTGCTCCCTCCCAGCTCGGGGAAGTGCAGATAATGTAGGCTAGTGTCCCCAAGTCCCCCCTCCTGTCCAGCTCTCATCATCCCTGCCCTGCTGTGACCTGGGGCAGTTGTGGGTCAGTGTCCCCTACCACCTGCCCTGGGTGGGAAACAGAGCTGCCATGCAGAAGTGCCCAGTCCAGGCTCTGGTTCCTGTCACAGGGGTCCCCTCACCTGTGGGTTCCCTGCTAGGGACAGACAGACACACACGCGCGTACACACACACACACACACACTCATACTTAGGGCACCAGCCTCGACTCCAGAGAAAGGCTTGTGTGCGTGTAGATGTGTGCACACGTGCACGCGCGTGCCTGCTGGTGTCCAGCTCTGACTGTCCTCTCCTTGGCTGGAAGAAGCCAGCCTCCTGGGAAGTGTAATTTTCCGCTTTCACTCTTCCCCCCAGTTGTTTTGCTTCCTCTTCCTGCTCAGGGAGCACACGGCCCTTGGCCCTCGTTGGCTGGGATGGGATGGAGTGATGGCTGGGCTTCACCAGCTGGCTTGGGAGCCTGCAAGGCCTTTCCCCTCTCTGGGTTTCAGTTTTCTCATCTGTAAGGTGATGGGAGTTGCTTAGATGATCTTCTGGATCCTCTCCAGCCCTCAGATTTTATCATGCCTGTGGCTTGGGGCTGGCTGTTAACTGTGCCCTTGGCTTCTCCCTCTTCAAGGTGCTATGCCTCCTGGCCCCGGAGGCTGAGACGCTGCTCCCCCCAACCACCAGGGGGCAGGAGTGCAGCGGCCACCCAGTGCCCAATCAGCGGACCTCACACCGGTGGGGCCTGGTCTTCACCCCTTCCTGTGGTTGTTTTCAGCTAATAGCTGGACTTCTATTTATAAATTACTTGTGTTTCTCTGCCTGCTGCCATGGTGAAGATTGGACAAGGTGCTCCTCCAGCCCCTCCTTACCTCAGATGCCTGAACAGAACAAGGCAGACCAGTAGCAGCTCCTCAGCAGCTGACAGATCTGTCAGGACTCAGAAGGTTACACTTTCAACATGCTATAAAGTGAGCTTGTCACCCACAACTTCCCGTGTCCACTTCATGCTTCTTGTGCACACCCAGCACAGCCAAGACGCTGGAGCCAGGTGACCTCTAGTACACGCCCCTTCTCCCCAAGACGGGAGAGGTGAGCAGAGCAGCCCACCCCGGGCTGGGCGAGTCGAAGTAGAGCATATACAGGCTCAGGCTTGAATTCATTTATTGATGCATTGGACACAATAAAACCACAACTGTTATCAAAAAGTTTCCCTCCCCTCCCCCTTTCTTGTCATCCCATTGGAAATGTCTAAAAAAAAGAACAGATATGGGTGGAGACCGGCAAAGTCCCATGTTGTGGGGTGAAGGAGCAGTGCTGAGGGTGGGATGGAGGTTGTGAATTCACTTTGTCGGCATGAAAATGGGTCTTGAGAGTATGTCGTCCTGGACCCCAACACTCAGCTTCACAGCGAGGGAGCTGGGTGCTGGTTGGAAGGAGGGGAGGCTGGATTTAATGTTAGGGACCAACAGTTTGGGGTGAGGAGCTGGGGGGGAAAGCTCTTTGGGAGCCCTGAGGTGGGGGGTTGGTGTTTGCTGGGTCCAGAGTCAGACCCAGTGCTCCCCCCACCCAGCTGGGGTTCACCAGGAATCAATGAAAGGCTGAGGAGAGAGCTTGTGTGGGGTTGATCACCTCTGTTAAAACTGGGCCCAGCCAGAAAATCACCCTCTCCTAGTCCCATCTTGTCAGAGCAGAGCAACCCCAAAAGCTTTCAGCCCCAGCCCCATCTTGGCTTTGCCCCCACTCAGCACTGCTCCCTTTCTCCTCCACAGTCTTCTTCCACTCCCCCAAGGTCACCTTGCCCACATGGCCTTGAACCCTCTCCAGCCTGAGACCCTATCTGCCACCTCCAGTGATTCCCTGGAGAATCCAGTGAATGGAGACGGCCTCCCCCACAGGCTTGTCCCTAGGCTCAAAGTTAAGGTTCCTAGGGCCTCTGGCTATGGGGGTATAGGTCTCGAGTGGGGGAGATGAGAGCACCATGGGGCTGGGGCTAGGATTTTGCATAGATCTTTGGGATTTCTCAGTTTGCTTCCCATAAATTAGGCTGGACAATGCAAGGGAGCCCTGCACTAGCCTGAGAGGGCTGGGAAGATGAGGGTGGGGACAGAAGGTCTTTGGGCCAGGAGGGTAGTAGTGGAGGCCCTGGTCCAGAGTGGGTAAAGGGCTGGTGCCCTTGGAACTAGCCCAGCTCTTCCTAGATTGGGCAGGAGGCCCTCAGCTTTACCAGGCAGTCTCCTGGAGGATGGAGGAAACTGAGGCATCTCGGGGAGAGGAGGCGGGGACAGCGACCGCTGGGAAATGAGCCCTGGCTGAAGCCTAGTAGGGGGCAAAGACGATGGGCCCCGTGGCGGGGCGGACGGCTCCTGCTGGGGTACGAAACAGAGCTGGGCCCAGGATGGGAGCTGGGAAGAGGGTGGTGGCTGCCGTGGGGGCAGGCCGGAGGGCCAGGGGCCCAGGCAGGGCACAGATGGCGGCGGCCGTGGCTGGGATAGGGCTGGGCAGGAAGCGGGCTGCCAGCGTCTTGGTGAGTTGCTTCTGCAAGGCCAGTTTCGACTGCAGAGAGGAGAGAGGAATGGACACAGTCTGACCCAGGAAAATCCCACCCCTGCCGGGGCGCCATCCTTGGGCTTTCTGCTGCAGAAAAGACGTGCCTTTTAGGGTTCCAAACCTAAATCCTTCCTTCCCACCCCCCAAACACTCATTCCAAAGGGCTTTCTCCACCACCTGTCTTCCTGCCCAGAGGAAGGAGGCTGTGGGGGTTGGGGGCAGAGATGGTCTCTAGGAGATGCACGCCCACCCCTTGCTCTTGACCCTGAGATCACTATCTAGGCCCACCTCCCCGGAAATTCCTTGAGCAGATCCCAAGACAGCCACAAACCCCAGCCCAGCTCTCCCTTGGCCCAGGCAGCTTTGAAGGGGGTGGGGAGGGGGGTGGCTTCCTTCCTGCCCCCCCTCCCTCCCCCCCAGTCTCCAGCTTGCCCTTCTGGCCTACCCTCTCCCCACAGGCCCCGGCCCGTTGTCTGGAGACAGATACCTTGAGGACACTCACAGCCAGCGCTGCATGTTTCTGCAGCTTGCTGTGCTGGCCGGAGGGCTTGGGGGGCTTCCCAGCCAGGCGGTCTTTGTGCCTCCTGCTGCTCAGGTGCTAACGGACAAACAGACAGACTGGCAGTAGGATGAGGAAGCCCAAGGACCCCCCACACTACCCGATCATCCTTGACTAGCTAACCCTCCACCCGTGAGCCACGTCATTGGACACACATTTATGGGGTGTCACCCTGGGAAGGGGAGGTGAGACTTGGCCTTTGCCCTCTAGGATCCCACTGTCCCTCCGGTCTTGAGCTCCTCTTCCTCCGCTGGCTCCCTCCCCACGCCCAACACCAGTCTCACCCGCTCAGCCCCGCTCCCACCCCAGTCCCTGCCTCACTTCTCCCACCTGCTTGAGTTGGGTCTCTGAATTGACCTGGAGCTGACACAGAGCACAGTGAAAAGGGGGGTTGGGCCCCTGTCGGCCCCCCTGACCCCCTGCCACTCTCTTGGCCTTGTGTCCGGCTCCCCGGGGCACTGGGCGGCCCCGGCCCCTTCGGGGAGCACCTCGCTGACCTTCCACCATCCACCGGTGCTTGGCTCCTGAGGGAGGAGGGAAGACAGCCAGTCAGGACCACAGAGGGGCTGCAAGGGCCATGGAGAACCTCTCCGAACTAGGTCAGTCTGGCTGCCCCGCCAAGCCTCCAGGCTGCTCCGCACGGGCTCTCCCCTCCAGCCACCTGAGAGTTCTCTTTGCCACCTCCACAAAGTCCTCCCGGCCTCGGTCACTTCCCGCCAGCCACCCCCACCCCCAGGCCTTCTTGCGGTGGAACTGCACGGCTTCCCTTTGCTCCTGCCTGCCTTCTGGGTCTGACCTAAGGACAGATGGAGGAGGTGTTTCCGGCCTTCTCCCCGTGACCCTTCAGTTCTTGCTGCCCCCCACTTCTCTTCCCGACTCTCCCACCTGAAGCAGCAGCTGGAAGACCCAGAATGCCCACCCAATCACAGCTGAACACAACGCCCGTGTCACCGAGCCCTTGAGCAAAATGCCCAGGAACTCCAGCCTGCCTGCTGCTGGGGAGGGCCATCTGCCTGCCCTTCTCCTCCCCCAGACTCCAGCGCACTGACCTGTGTTGTGAGCCTGAAGCTGGGAGGCAGAGTTCACGGTCACCTTGCATGTGGGGCAATAGAGGCGCCCCTTCCCGCTCCTGCCCTCCCCACTCACACCGCTTCCCACAGCAGCCGCTGCCGGCTCAGGCCCTGGTGCCTCTCTCCCAGGCTCTGGCGAGCAGGGTGGACAGGAGGAAGAAGAGGAAGAGGAGGCAGCATCCAAGAGGTCTGAGTGGGCCGGCTCCCTGGGTGTGGGGTCCGGAGTCAGCGGTGGCTGGAGCTGGGGGCCAGGAGGAGGCGCCGCAGGAACTGCTGGGGAGATGGAAGGCATTGGGTGAGAATCATCTCGAGACCACGAGTTTAAGTAATGACATATTAGGGGTGGCATGGCAGAGGGGAAGGGTCCCTGATGTGGGAATGACCAGCAGTGAAATCCAGACTCCACTCTCCCACCAACTCACTGGGCAGACTTGGGCCTCTTTGGGTCTCACCTTCCCACTAGAAAATATAAAACTGGACAGAGGGATCTCAGAAAGCCCTCACAGCCCTGATACTTTAGAATTATTAGCTAACTGTTAAATAAGTGGAAGTCACAAAAAGGTGCCCTGGAATATTCATAGAGCACAATTCATAATAGCATAACACTGGAAACTATCCAGGGCGCCTGGGCGGCTCAGCTGGTTGAGCATCTCCCTTCAGTTCAGGTCATGATCGGAGGGTCCTGGGATCAGCCCTGCATCCAGTTCTTCACTTAGTGGGGAGTCTGCTTCTCCCTGTCCCTCTGCCCCTCCCCCTTGCTCCTACACTCCCACTCTCTCTCTCTCTCTCTTAAATAAATAGAATCTTGGGGGGAAAAAAAAAAGACAAATCTGGAAACTATCCAAATGTCCACAACAGGAGAGTAAATTAAAAAAAAAAAAAAAGAGTCATATGGTCACACAAGAGGGCCCTCCACAGCTACACGCAACAACACTGAAGAGGCCAGGCACCAAAGCTCCATTCTATAGGATTCACCAAAACCAGGGGCAACTGATCGATGGCAAGGAAAGTCAAGATCACTTAGGGGAGGGATGGAGGTTGCTCCCAAATTCATGTCTGCCTGAAACCTCAGAATGTGATCTTATTTGGAACCAGGGTCTTCACAGATGTAAGTAGTTAAGACAAGATCACAGTGGACCGGGGTGGGCCCTAATCCAATGACTGGTGTCCTTATAAGAAGACCATGTGGAAATAAAATAGGATAAAAGCAGAGAGGGAGATAAACCACAAGAGACTCTTAACTCTAGGAAACAAACAGGGCTGCTGGAGGGAAGTGTGGGGGATGGGGTAACTAGGTGATGGCATTAAGGAGGGCACTTGCTACGAGGAGCACTAGGTGTTACCTGCAACTGATGAATCACTAAATTCTACCCAGAGATCAATAATACGCGATATGTTAACTAACTCGAATTTAAAACAAGACCATGTGAAGACACAAAGACATGGGGGAGAATGTGAAGTGAAGACAGAGGCAGAGATTGGAGGGATGAATCTATAAGCCAAGGAATGCCAAGGATGGTCAGTGACCACCAGAACCTAGAGGAGAAGCATGGGACGGATTCTCCATCTGAGCCCCCACAAAGGAACTAACCCTGTCGACACCTTGATTTCAATCTTCTCACCTCCAGAACGGTGAGAAAATAAATGTCTGTTGTTTTCAGCCACCCACTGTGTGGTCCTTCACTGCAGTAGTCCTGGGAAGCTAATACAACAAGGCAGTAACTGGGGGTGAGGGGGAGCAGCTCGGAGGGCTTCAGGGTGCTGGGGTCACGTTTCTTGATCTCAGTATATTCAGACTGGGAAAGCTCGTTGAGCTCAACACCTGTGGTGTGTGCCTTTTTCTGTATGTATGGGCTACCCCAACATTCGCAAAAATAATAAATAGAAATCTCCCAACCCCTCACCAGGAATCAGATTTGGATTGGGGAGTGGGGAGGGGAGGGAGAAGAGTTCAGAACTGGGGACACCTGGGTGGCTCAGTCGTTAAGCTGCTGCCTTCAGCTCAGGTCATGGGTCCTGGGATGGTCCCAGGGTCCTGGGATGGAGCCCCACATCACATCGGGCTCCCTGCTCAGCAGGAAGCCTGCTTCTCCCTCTCCCACTCCCCTGCCTGTGTCTCTCTCTGTCAAATAAATAAATAAGATCTTAAAAAGAAAAAAAAACAAGAGTTCAGGACTGACCTTTGCTCTGCGGCTCTCCAGGGCATCCACTGGCTGGAGTCGGGGTTGGGGACACCAGCACCCCATCCCGGGTCAGGGTTTGTGGCCTCTGCTTGCTCTTGGCAGCTTCGACAGCCTTGAGTTTTCTGGCATGTTTATGGCCTTTGTAATGTGCTTCGGCTTGGTTCTGGGCAGGAGAGGGCTTGGGGTCACCATTTATTTTCTGAGTTTGCATCCCCCTCCATGAGCTGGCGCTGGGCAGGGGGCGGGTCAGAGGGGGCAGGGCTCCAGCCAGACAAGAGGGGAGTCCTTGTCATCACAGCATGTGTGTGTGGCCCTGAGGTTTACAGAATTCCTTCTCATACCTGAGCCCCCAGGCAAACAGCCTCTGGCTTCAAATTCTGTCTCAGCCACTTATTAGCTGTGCGACTCTGGGAGTCAACTCACCTCTCTGAGCCTCAGCTTGCTGACTCGTAAACTTTATGACAATACTCACTTCATCTGGTTGTGAGAATTAAAAAGAATATGAAGGGCGCCTGGGTGGCTCAGCCGGTTAAGCAGCTGACTCTTGATTTTGGCTCAGGTCATGATCTCAGGTCCATCTCATGAGATGGAACCCCCTGTTGAACTCTGTGCTCAGCCAGGAATCTGCTTAAGATTCTTTCTCCCTCTGCCCCTCCCCCCACCCCGCTCTCTCTCAAATAAATAAATAAAATCTTTAAAAAAAATAAAAAATAAATAAAAATAAATAGCACATGAATGACAAGGGCCTAATACATAAGCAGGTGCTAAACAAATGTCAGTTACCAAGATCATAAATGCACAAATGGAGAAAATAAAGCAGTCCCCACACTTGGGGTATGTGCACCCGGGACATTCATCCTTTTGTTCATTTTTTTTCAGCAAATCATTTTTGAGCATTTGCTCTTTGCCAGGCTCTGTGCCAGGGGCCCAGTATGAAGACATGGTCCCTCCATCAGAGTAAAGTCTTTCTGTCCATCTCTTGCAAGACTCATATAACCCAAAAACCTGGAGGGAGCCCCTGAATCTGGCCTGTTAGTGCCTTCCCTCCTTCAGCCAGGGGTCCCTGCTTATTGCTCCCCAGTGTAGGAAAGAGGGGCCCCCCCTCCCTAGACCCTTTTACCAGAGCAGATCTCCAAGCCCCAGAATTGTCCAGAGAGAAGGTAAATATTCCCTGGGAGGCCAGGATGAGGCTTCTCCACTATCTAGCGGTAGGCTAGGGTAGAAAGTATGTGGGCCTGGGGGTCAGCCAGGCCTGGGTTCAAATCCCAGCTCCGCTACACACTAGCTGTGTGGCCTCAGGCAAGTCACTTAACCTCTCTGAGGTTGTTTCCTCATGTGAAAAGTGGGGATGATCAGAGCACCTCTATCCATCTCACAAAGTATCAGGAGAACTAATTAAGATGATGGGCATGAATATATTTAACACATTAACTCAGCTCCATACCGGAAACTGATAGGGGCCCTTGGGACCCAGAGCAGGGAAGGGCAGTCTTTTCTTCTGCAGAAGGATCCAGAACACAGGAGAGAAGCAGAAGGGAGGGAAATGGAGGCCCCAGGGCCACTAGAGATGAGGCAGAGGAACTTGGAGAGAGAAGAGGGGAGGATGGGTAAAGGACCGGGAGCACGTCTTCTGGGACTTGTTCCGTCCCAGGGATGGAAAACACGGACCCCCGTCCCTTTGTCAGCCCTATTCCTCCAGGAAAGCCCCCAGCAGCCAGTGTCCAGCCCTCTCCCTGCCCAGCCCCCTCCCCAGTCTGTTTCCACTACTCCCTCTCACCGCTGAGTTGAACCTCAGGTGACAGATGTTACAGGAAATGAAGAGCTTCTTCTTCAGAGGGGAGGGGACCCCAAACGTGTGGCTGATGACAGCTTTCTGGATCGGGTCCATCTGTGAAGGGGGTGGGAGGGCACAATAATGCTGGGGTTGCCTCTGGAAGGGGAGGCAATACAAAATGCCAAAAACTAAAGCCTATCGAGGCGGGCAGGCATCGGGATGCAGGACTTCCCCATCCTTGTGGATAGGAGACACACAAAAGAAACCGTCCCTTCCCTGGCTGACTTAATCTGTTCGCCTGGGCTTTAGCTTGAAGGGAGGGGGGGACTGCCGGGGTGACCTCCGTGATCGCAAGAAACACCACCACATCCCAGTGATCACCGTGGTGTCTCTTGCTGCCCCTCTGGTCTCTGGTTTGGGTTTTTTTTTTTTCCTTATTCACAAGATTCACAACTATTGGGACAGAGTTGGGGGCAGGGAGAAGCAGGGACGGACAAAGAGTCTCTCTGTTGGAAATCCTCTCCCATAACCCAGCCTTGTGCTGGGCCTGTGCGCTGGGGGAGAGAAGGCTTATCTTTTCAGCTCTGCCACTGTCACAGGCCCTGAGAGGGGGAGTGAGGGCATGGCCAGGGCAGGTGGGGGGCTGGGAAGGGGCAGGTGGCAGCCCGTGGACACTAGACAGTTCCCTGAGTTGTACAATTATTTTTTTGGTATATTAATTTATGTGGGGTTTTTCCCCTCCCTCTTCCTTATTTTAACTTTTTTTTCCTTCTATAAATCCAAGCCTTTGTATTCCCTTTTCTCAGGGGCTTCTTGTTGGACCAAAATCAGTTGTCTGGGCTTGCTTATCAAGAGGAACTTTCCAGACCTTCCTGAGAGAAGAGAACAGAGGCTTTGAGAGAAACGCATGGTTTCAGAAACTCCCTAGGGAACAGAATGAGGTTCTAACCCTTACCTAAGAGCACCTGGGGTTGGGGACAGGCAGGGGACAGGAGCACAGCCTGCGGGGCCCCCAGTGATGCAGGCAAGAGAAGCTGTACCCGCTCCCAGGGGACTGGATGCATGGTGCGTCAGCAAGTGACAGAGGGGACAAAGAGAACGGGACCCTCCCCAAATGGCTCAGGCTCCTGTGGACTTCTGTGCGACCCTGGAGGTTAGATAGGAAGGGACTCCTAAGGATGACTGAGACTGAATTTCCCACCCTCTGGTCAGGATGGGCTGGGGCTCCTTGATGTAATATTTGATATTTCAGAATTAAAGAAAGGAGGATACTTATTAGTGAGGTAAAATTCATGCTCCCTGCACTTGTCATTCACACACACGCACACGTGGAAACACACAGACACAGAGCGCAGAGGCCTACAGGCAGGTACGGATCCCAGAGCCATGCAGAAAGACACAGACCCACAGGAGTACAAACGGCACACTTCACAGACACAGTCACCCAACCCCCCTCACACACACACACTCAGAGGTCAGACACACACCAAACACGTACAGAGTCGACACAAAGACATACAAAAAATCTCTCAGAGACACAGGCACATACATTAATTACATACAGTCATCAAGGCACAAAGAATTGTTTACAAATACACATCCACAACCACAAATAACACACAAAGACCCACAGAGACAAACTAAAACAGAAGGGCACGCCTCCAATGCACACAGACATACACAGATCATCCACAGATGTCCCTCTACAAACACTCAAGTGTGACCTCCAGGCCATGGACCCAGCAGTCGTTACCGGGGGGGCGGGGGGTGACACCATCCTCCTTCCTTGATCCCAGGGAAAGCTGGACCCAGGGATCCCTGTTTTGGGAGTGCCGAGTCACCCTTGGGGATGTTGCTCCTACTTATACCCATCTTCCGAGAGCCAACCCCTCTGTGTCCACCTTCCCTGCCCACCCCAGAGTCGGCTGCATGCCCCCACCCGCAGCCCAGCCCGTACCGTGCTGAAGTTGGGGGTGAGACTGAGCGGGGTGGCGCCATTGAAGTGGAAGGCGAGCAAGTGCTTGAAGTCCAGCGGGGGCTGCAGAGGCCTGGCGGGCAGGGGCAGGGAGGCCAGCAGGGGGCTGGGGGCACTGGAGGCCGGGCCTGCTGCAGGAGGAAGAAGGGCAGGGTCTGAAACGGGGAGCCACGGGGCTCGCAGCGACCTCCAAGCCCAGAAAAAGAGGCTGATGGGCTTCTTGGGTGTGGAGCCAAGGCAGAAACAGTCTCCCTCTGCACAAAGCAGCACTGGCTAAGCCCCGGGCACTCCCAGCCCATTTCTGTGCCTCTCCTCTCCACAGTTGGGGGGGCAGAAGCAGGGGGAGCACAGTTCTCAGTCCCAGTCCCGAAGGATGCCCTTCCCATCCCCTCCAGAGGTAGCCCAAGGGCCCACCTTGGGAATCAGGCCAAGGGAGGGGACGGAGGAGTCCTGACACACACACACACACACACACACACACACACACACACACACACACACCCCACCACCACCACCATGGAGACCGTGTGATGTACTGGGTTTCCATTTATTGTAAGTTAAACCCACACCCGGGAGGCCTGGGGAAAGGCCAGCCCCCTCCCCTCTCACTAACTGCCCCCCTGCTGACCCCCACATCATTCACAGCAGGGGCTGACAGAAAGGACAGGAAACCCCTTGGAATCTGAAGGGATGGTGAAGCTCTGGTGAGGCCCCAACTCCTCCCAGGAGGCAAAAAGCCCAACAGCCCCTGGGTCAGGCCTGAGACTGGTCCTCAGAGTTGGCCGTTCCAGCCCTGTGGTTTTACAGTCTTTGGTCTTAAAGGTCTGAGGCAAGGGCAGGGGAAGGCTAGGAACTCTGGAGAACAACCAGACTCTGAGAAAGAGAAGAATTAGAAATAAATCTCGTCCATCAGGACTTTTCTGGACCCTGTTGTTGCAAAACCATAAGAAGTCCTTGTAGATTTTTTGTGTTAACTATATGCAAGATAGGTTTATTTTACATTTATAGATGTATATGTCTATATACACAGCCATATACAGAAGAGCCTCAGGCAACCTATCGGTAGGCACCACTACCTCCCTTGAACGGGTAGCTTGTGCACAGAGAGGGTGCTGTGCTGTGTGTCAAAAACAAGGAAGTCATCTGCCCTCCAGTTCTATCTGAAGAGGAGAGATGCTGCCAGGAGGGGAGCTAACAGCCAAGAACCGGGTCTCCTTTCCCTCAATCCCTCAATTCCTGAGACCCAGTCCTCCCCTCTCCCTCCAACCAAGACTCCTCAGCTTTTCTAGGGCCCAAATCTGTGCTGGGTCCAGAGGAAACAAGGTGAGCTACTCCTCACCAAACTCTGGCAAGGGCAGGAGCGATACTGAGGGTGCCCCGAAACCTAGCATCTCTGCTGGCTGGCCCAGCCCCCCTTGATGCAGCCCTTCCTCCACAGCCCACTGGGCAGGGTTAGTACTCAGCCGAGGAAGCCCGGAGCAGGTGGGTGGGAGGTCCCAGGCGGTCAGCTGGGGTGCAGCAAGGTCAAACCCGCCTCGGGTCCCTAGAGCGCCCAGGACCCCACGCAGGCAGGGCGGAGGAAGGCAGCTGCCCTCACGTGAGCTGCGACCCCAGGAGCCCCTCCGCCCACCCACTCTCCAAGAACTCCGCGGCCAGCGCAAAGTCAAACTCGTGCAGCGGAGGCCCATCCACGGCGATCTTCACCGCCGGGCCGGCCCGGCCCTCCCCGGCCCCGGTCTGCCCCCACCACCGCAGCTCCCGGCTGCGGCCCACCTTGTCCAGGAGGCCGGCGCCCGCGGGCAGCGCCAAGGCCAGGGCGGCGAGGGCGGCGAAGTCTGGGAAGAGCTCGTGCAGCTCC